>JBAMBO010000788.1:0-114744 GCA_037044535.1 Lordiphosa magnipectinata
GACGGCAAGCTAAGAAGATGTTATAATTAAGAGCCGCTACAAAATGACAAATAATGTGACATGCTAAACGTACAAAAAACTGCATAATGATATCGTGACTGAAATTTTGAAAGTTCAGTTCAGAACTGGAGGCATAATTCTAGAGGCAATTAAAGTGAATGGGTGTCAGATATCAAGTGCAGTTATATTTAATCACATGTGGGTACTTTGTTGGCTAAACAATGAAATGACTTTGTTATTTTTCCAAATATTCTTCATAAATATAGAAACTACATATGGGCATTTCAACCAAAAGGAGCATCAAGGCCAAAATATTAAAAGTGCTTAAAAACACTCTGTTTTGTCAAATATTCAAGGGGAAACAAGTAAATTGAACTAATGTAAGCCAATCTTACATTTAATCATAACCCATTTCGAAATATTCGGCTTCACGGCTGTGCTAGCGCGAATTTTCTAATTTGGACATTAATATTGCACTTTTTTTTTGATAAAAGTGCCTATAGATTGCACTTACTTTTGCTATCTAAAATCTTTCTGAGGGTACAAATGGTTATAAAAGAATGCATAAGAAACCATGAGAAACTATGTGATTGCAATTAACTGTAAGTTTTTGCTTCGCATTATTAGCAGAAACCACATAAATAAAATGATGGAAAAATGTGTCGCGTTCGCAATATCACATATCGAATCATATTTTATTTTGAAATAAGAAAAATAAAGAAAATTTTTAGATCAAATAAATTCTAATACACAGTTAAATTATTCAACAACATTTTAAAATTAGTCGCACTAAATGATTTTGACAGATCTCGCTGAGTTTTGCTTTTTTATTGATAGCGAAAAACACCACTTCCATTTTTTTGTCGCGTGCGAATCGCTTTTTGATTGGCTGTATCTTGGAACCAGCACTAGGTGTGCTCTACTATTTTCTCACTAAATAAAGTGCTTCGAAAGTGCTATTAGTAAAAGTAACAAAAGAAAAAAAATGATTTTAATTTCACTTCTATTCCACTTTAAATGTGTACGACTCGTGGAAATACCCATATTTGCATTGCCTTTCAACCATATCTTCAAGTGCCTATTCTTCACTTTGAGTGAAGTAGATTCAAAACATGCGCTTCTTTGGGAGTCGAAAAACGATTGATTTTCGGCAACATAGTTATATTTATATTTGTTAATTAATAATCTAATATACATATTTGAAAATTTTAACAAATTTTTATTAAAAACGAGAAGGCCAAGCTAACTTTGTCTGTGCCGAATTTTTTGTACCCTTGCAAATGCAGTTTTTGAAATGTCAGAGATTAAGAACGCTTACATAAAAATCAAAAAAAATGTTCTATCTAAAACCTACATTCCGACAGATAAACATCTGATTTCGACCAAATTTCGCGAATCTTTTTGAAAACATATCAAATTAACAATCGCCGAATTTAGGAACGATAAAATTGAAAACAAAAAAGTTTTTTTCACTAAGACTCATTTTTCGACTATGGCAGCCTTAAGATATAGTTATCCGATTTCGACCAAATTTCGCGAACCTATTTGAGAGCATATAAAATTAGTAATCAGAGTGTTTAAGGACGCTAACATTAGAAACAAAAAAACTTCCTACTAAGACCCATTTTCGACCGATCGGTCCTATGGCAACCATAAGATATAGTCACCCAATGTCGATCAACTTTTCAAATTAGTTTGAAAGCGTTTAATATTAATAATCACCGACCTTAAGAACGATTTGCTTGAAACCAAAAAAAGTTTTTTTCATTAAGACCCATTTTCGACCGATCGGACCAATGGCAGCTATAAGATATAGTCATCCGATCTTGACCAAAAATTGCCAATCTGTTTGAAAGCATATAATATTAATAATGGCCAAGTTTGAGGACGCTAACATTGAAAACAAAATGGTTTTTCTCACTAAGACCCAGCTATAAGATATAGTAATCCGATCCGGTCGGTTCCGACATATAAGCACCTTGCAGTAAAAAGAAGACTCTGTGCAAAATTTCGACAGCTTTAAAACTGAGAGACTAGTTCGCGTTAAAACAGACATACGGACAGACAGACGGACAGACAGACGGACAGACAGACAGAAAGACAGACGGACAAATCTCAATCGACTCAGCTCGTCGTCCTGATCAAGAATATATATAGTTTATGGGGTCGGAAATGAATATTTCTATGCGTTGCAAGGGTATAAAAATAGAGGAAAGCTTACTTCTGCTCGACCAAAGTTTATATACCCTTGCAGCTTGTATAATTTATATAAATTAAGGTTTGAAATGATTTTCGACGAACATTCTTAGCTGATTTATTTCCCAAACTCAGCAATAGTGGGCGACACTACTTTCACCATTTGCTTGCAGGTTTGTTATATGGCAGCTATATGATATGTTCATCAGATTTTGAACAAACTCCTCAAAATTGTGTGGAAACCGATAATATTCATAACTGGAAAGTATAAAGACTCTACCATTGAAAACAAAAAAATTTTCTCACCAGAACTACTTTTCCGACCGATAGTTCCTATGGCAGCTATAGTCTATAGTCATCCGATTTGCATCATACTTGGCAAAATTGTGTGGTAGCATATAATATTGATCAGTAACAAGTTTGGGAGCGAAAGCATTGAAAACAAAAAAGTTTTTCCTAATAAGACTTTTTTCCAGAACTGTCTTTTGTATGGCCGCTATACTATATAGTTGTCCGATTTTAATAAAACTTGCTGAAATTATGTAAAGTTTGCAGGACTTAAAGCATAAACTATGGTTCCATTTACTAATAATTGGATCAAATATGACCGAGAAGTTCGCCAATTGGGCCAACTTAGCTAAATTTAATCAAAATTTTATCAAAATTTTTTTTAATTATTTGCCTGTGGGAACTTAGCTTAACACACAATGGGCGTGTTCAGCAGAATAATTGATCCCTGAGCAGGTATCAGAAAAAAGTGTTGTATCGAATAGTTTCTGCTGTTGGAGGGAACAGTATCACTTTAAAGTAGCGTACTATTTCTTTGATACATGCTCCTGTATCATGATACCTCAAATTGGCTATTATGATGCCGCATCTCTCGAGTTCAGTATTAAGATAATTGCAAATTTATTCTTGATCAGGGAGCAAGTTGTTCTGCTGAACACGGAAAATGATAACCAACAGACCGTTTTTCCAGAATTTTTGAGATACGGCTCCTACCGACTTTTGAGCCGGTTCAAACCCGGTCCTTAACCAGTAAAATATCCAACTCCATATTGCCAAACTATAAACCAAATTTCAAGTTCATAGCTTAAATAATGTTTGAAATATGGCTTTGTACCACTTTTGAACCGTTTTTAACCGCCTTCGCTAAGCAACGCAGTTAACTCAGGGTTTGTTGTTAAAACCGTTGCCGTTTAGGTGAGGTCACTCGGCAGCCATCGGATTCCGCGTTTCACCCTACGAACTGAGTACTTCATGTGTATTATCTTTGTATATCGTAGGCAGTGTTTGGAGGTACAAATACCTAAGTACATACCCAGATACATTTTTTGTGTACCTTTTACCTTACCTAGGTCTTAATTTTCATTTACCTTTTCAATAGGTAATGGATTAGGTACTTTTCGTACGAAATTTTTTTCGCACCGATTACACTATTGCCAAGATTTTGGCGCTCTGCCATGTTGGAAAGAAAAGTTTCAGCAACCTGTTTGTGGTTTTTGCTGGACGTCCGGTAAACATATCCTGTGCAAAAACTATACGATCCATGCTAGATAAGAGGACGGAGGACTATTAGCCGTCCTCGCAAACATTTTGGGATTTGTAGACCAATTTTGTACTGATTACCGGAATGTTAAAATGCTAGCACGGACAAATAAAACAAGTGAGAAAGTCAGTCACGCCCGACTATAAGATACTCTGTCCCAGTTCATTTGCTCCCGAGTATAATATTTAAGTTCATCCAAGGAGTCACGCGGTTAACGTGCAATATTTTTATTATGCGCTCATCTCTAAGTTTCTCTCTCTCCCAAAAATTGTGTTTGTTTAAATACAGCGGTGGTTGGCGTGAATGGCGAGGGGCGTGGGGGGGTGTCGGTTAACTTTTTTTGCTCATAACTTGTGTATAGTTCATCCGATCTTTATCATTCCTTCAGCAAATCATTAAAAAATTCCTTCGTTCATACGGACGGACGGACAGACAGACAGTACAGACAGACAGTATGAACGCACAGATCTCAGAGATGGTAAGAGATAGAGGTATGACATGTATGGGACATATATTTCTTATACTTGCAGGCAGATCAAGTTTATTTTCAATTTTTGCCACGCCCCCTCCCGACCCCGCAATTTGGAAAAAACGTCATATCTCCCACAGTTTTGATGATAGATTGTTCGTAACTTCTAGAGAAATCTAGTAATCAAAATTATTTATCGTTCATTCTCTCGTGCTCGCATATCAGCGTGTGCGATTTTCCCACGTGAAATACTTCCTTCTATATTAGCTGAAGTTCATAGAAAATACGGACTTAGAAATACCAAAATATGTGAAACAGTTACAGATCCAACTTCTGTAAAGCATTTAAAGAGAACAGTTTTAAAGGAACAAGCGTAAAGCCTGAGTTTTTAGAAGAGTCTAATTTAATGGTAATTGAGTTGGATGGTTCAGCTCATGCTAAAATTACACATCACGCACTTTCAACTTAGTTGTCACGAAAGATGCTGAACTGGCTATACTAATCACATCATATAAGGGGTTGTACAATTTTTAATTAGCGAAGGCAACGGCATTTTGGAATACTGTTAGTAGATCCACAGTAGCAGCAGATAAAGCTATGAAAATTTTTAAGCTTAAATTAATAGCTCCTTGACATCTTTGCTAAGGCTATTGATCTTCTGCAGGGCGAAACATTTTGTAGATTTTTAGGATTTTTGCTGCCTACTTTTCTTCAAGTAATATATATACTGCAATGCTCGAATAATTCGAAATATTGTGATCCACTTAAAGATGCTCTTAAAAAAGGAGTTTTAAAACGATTTTTTTTTTATTGAAAACTTGACTTTAAGCGAGACAAGGACTTTGGTTTTGTCCACTACGACACTTGGAAAATTTAAATTGAAGTGAATTCCATATTAAAGCAACTAAATTGTAGTGTTTTAAAGGTTATCTTGTTGAAGAAATTACGGAAAATTTGGAACCTGTTGTCAAGAGTTCAAATACAAATGATTCTGAAATGAGAGAATGGTTATGAAAATTCTAATATTGAAATGGAAGCCTTAACTTATCTTGCCTATATTAGCAATTCTTTCGAAACTATGATTAAGTATAAATATAATGGTAATGTTTTTTTATTAAGTATAGTACCATTTTTTCTAGCTCTGAGCCTGTTAAGAGAAGCTTGGCCCTGGCCCTCCTTTGGAGGTGCTGTTTGAGCCAATTTTATATTGCCCTGTTGAAAGAATTTTTCCAAATACTTACACCAAAAAAAAAACAGACTAGGTGACGAAAACAATTTTATAAGTACCTTTTTTGTACCTTTAAATTTTCCTAGGTACTGGAAATTCCGGATACCTTTTATTGAGAAATTGAGTACCTTTCCAATCACTGATCGTAGGTAGGAAGACATGAGACGTCTTGGCTCTTTTTATGAAAAATCAACCCATAATTAAATAAACTAGATTTGAATTTATTGGTAAATTTTATTGACATTATCAGGCATGTTCTCAGTTCCACTTTCATGACAGCTTTTCGAAAGTGGAATTGATTCATGTTCCCACAACACCAAAACTAAAAAGTTTTTCGTTTTAATAAGTGTTGCTTGATGGTCGGTGGAATGAAAAGTAATTGCCAAATTACGCACTCGTACAGTTGTACCAAATGTACACAGAGTATATTAAGTGTGTGCAAAAGTATGTAACAGGGAGAATGAATCATTTCCGACCCTATAAAGTATATATATCCGTGTCGATATAGCCATGTCCGTCTGTCTGTCCTTCTGTCCGTCCGTCTTTATGAACGCACAGATCTCAGAGATGGTAAGAGATATCTAGTAATCAAAATTATTTATCGATTTGCTGAATTAATGATAAAGATCGGATGAACGATACTCAAGCTATGAGCAAAAAACGGCCAGTTTTTTTTCCGTGTGGGGTATAATAATGTTTTTAGATTTATCTTTTTCTCAGTTTAAAAACGTTAAAAACATCAAACTTTGCCTTTGTAATGTCGATTAAAACAATATCTCAAGACATGAAAGGCCATCTAGGTTGGCTACTCGATTTACTTCAGCTGTGTGTGAATTTTGTTCACTTTTTTAATCGTCCATTTCAGCAAATTCGTAAACAGTTTTTTTTAGAATTTGTGGTCTTTCGCCAATTAGTTCTTTTATTTTTTGGTTGTTAACCATTAAGCCCACTACACACACTCACACACATACGAAAATATGTACATTATAAGTATTGTATGTAGATGACAGCCGCCCCAGTCAGAGTTTCCTTTAATCAATCAAGTTAATTTATTTTTGGTGTTTCTCTTGGCGGCTGTTTACTTCTAACACCTTTTATGTATTTCTTTACATTCGGCTTGAAAGCCAAGGTCAAGTCATTCAGAATCGCCTTTGTGTATCTATCGGATATGCTGCTCAAGTGAGGAATGCGGATACCCTGCTGCCGGGTGTATTGAACAGCCAGCTATGGACATTTGACTTATACGTACAAATGCTCTTCATTTTTTCTGATATGCTAATGCAAATCCATTATAATAGGTTCAAGCTTCATTGTAATCGCTGAGAGACCTTGCTTGCATTTTTATATAGAAATAGAAAACAAGTTCAAGACTTATTTATATGGTCATAAATAGCAAATCAATGATTGCACGTGTTTGGAAGTGATGTCTGACGGCGCTGGGTCTTACGCAAATTATCAGAGAAGTATAATATTTAGATTGTCGCATATAATATTTAGATTATTCACAGGTAGCCATATAATGGTAAGATTGTCGCCAGGTAATATGTTAATTGTTCACATATGATAGCCATGTAATAGTAGGATTATTGTTCACCTAGGAGATTGTTCCGGAGCGGCATATTTTGGGTCGCTTATGTGATAAACAGGAGATCTCAGGTTGAGCTTGAGAACTGATGCCTTGCGCGTTTGAGTTGAAATGAAACAATAACGACAAAGTGTCACATACATGCGCTTGTATATATTTAGTTAATCACATATGTATATATGTACTCGCTACAGAAGGAAGTGCCATAAAACAGAGTTTTTTTGTTTTTAACTTCATTAATTAATATCTTTTAAACTATAAAAGTGTAAAATCATACAAACACCTAGGAGTCTGGATTCATCACAATGCCCAATTCAACTGTCACCTAAGAGAAAAACTAAAAGATGCTAAAGTAGCGATAAATAGTACTTGGAGAACAGTACTAGGCAAAAAAGAGGTTCCTAACAGCACAAAGTACAAGCTGTTTAATGCCGCAGGCAGGGCAATAATGTATTATGGTGCACAAGTATGGGGGATAAGACGAACCGAAGAAGTGAAAAGTCTTCAAACTTTCTTAAGAAAATTTTTCTAATGTTATTTAAATTATTTTAATGTTATATCTGAAGACCGGAATATCATTACTTCATCTATATACACCTAATCTGCACTTCGATTACATGCAAAAAGCCATAACCAGGGAAGAAAGAAGGGTACATAGGATCTAGGCAGAATATATATTATATTAAAAGAACGTCTGCAATGTTTCAGAGAGTGGGACAGTCTAGCAGCGGATATTGGAGTTCGACTGAATCTTGAAAATAACGCGACATGGATAAAGTGGGCTGGGAATATCACAATTAAAATGGATGCAGCATATAGGATGAAATTTGTTGAAGAATCCCGGAGAAGCTCAGAGCGATTAATTTATAGGCAGCTGCCCTACGATCTGGGAGAGAATAACTATTTATCCGATGAGTTCCCCGTTAAAGAAATAAGAAGTGTTTTATGGCCAGAGGTAAAATATTCAAATTGAATTTTATTCCAAATGTCACGAGGAGAGGCATAAACTGCCCTCTGTATAACAGGAGGGATCTAGAAAATGTCATCCATTTCATTGGAGGTTGCCGCATTCTGCGGGAACTCCGGATTTCAGTTTTCAAAAATTTTCCTTGTTTCCGCTCGAAATATTAAACATCCTCAACGGCGCGGACCGGAAACAAAACAAAAAGTTTCTATTTTGTCGTCTTGCTTGGGTTGTCGTCTTGATTTTTTTGCTCATAACTTGTGTATCGTTCATCCGATCTATATCATTCCTTCGGCAAATCGATAAATAATTTCGATTACTAGATAGAAGGTACGAACACTCTATCATCAAAACTGTGGGAGATATGACGTTTTTTCCAAATTGCGGGGGCGGGAAGGGGCGTGTCAAAAATTGAAAATAAACTTGATCTACCTGCAAGTATAAGAAATATATGTCCCATACATGTCAAATCTCTATCTCTTACCATCTCTGAGATCTGTGCGTTTTTACAGATGGACAGATAGACAGACGTACATGGCTATATCGACTCGGCTGTTGATGCTGATCAAGAATATATATACTTTATAGGGTCGGAAATGATTCCTTCTCCCTGTTACATTCTTTTGCACAAACTTAATATACTCTTTGTAACTTCGGTACAGAGTATAAAAAATTAGTTAAAGTGGTTGTCGCTGTGTGTTTGAAGTACAAAAGTACCCATTAAACGCAAATCGAGGCTTTATTCGTAAAACTGAGTATAAAGTGTCCCTTGTATCAGGTTCTAAGGGTCTAATGCCAGGGTTTTTCTACCCTGTTCCCATTAAAAATAGGAAAAGGGGATCATGAAGTTGTGCAAATGTATGTAACAGCCAGAAGGAAGCTTCTCCAACCCTATAAAGTATATATATTCTTGATCAGCATCAACAGCCGTTTCGATATAGCCATGTACGTCTGTCCGTCTGTCCGTCTGTCCGTCTGTCTGTCTGTCTGTCTGTATGAACGCGTCGATCTCAGAGACTATAAGAGATAGACACAAATTTTGGCATGCACATAGGTGTATACCGTACCCAGATCAAGTTTGTTTCGAATTTGGAAAATATCCCCCCCTCCCCCCTTAAACCGCAAAAAACTGTCACAGCCACAATTTTAAAGTTAGAACCTGGTGGCTTAATATGTCCTAGGCCTTATATCTAACTACTCTCAAAAGGAAAATAAGATACGAGCAAAAACACAAAAGCTATTAAACAATTTAGCTTATGGGAGGGGGAGGCAGCCACTTCATGCAGGCAGCGCTACCTGCGCAGGCCGCGTGTGAGCGCGCGTGTGTGTGTTCGTGTGCGCTCGTATGTGTGTATGCGTTTGTGTATGTGAGTGTGTTTGTATGTGTGTCTCAATTGAACAGGGTATTTTGTAGTCGGGAAACTGGACTGCAGCGCTCTTAATTGTTCTTTAGTGGTGTACTCTGTAAAATGTATGTATGTACATATTTGCGACAGTGGAAATAGACTATAACATTAGTTTTTGTGAGAAAATATTTTTATAGCTTTAACACATCGAAAATTCGTCAATTATTTTTCCTCGATGGACAGCGAACTATAACGAATTTACGTCCAGAAATTAATTGGCGGTCAAACATGGTCCTTTTTTAACTAATTTTCAAAGTTTTCATTTTCGCCCATACAAATATATGATCGATCACCTATGCTATTTGAATTCTGATTGTTTTTGCAAACAAATATATGTATTGCAAATTTCTGCACGTAAATTCCTCATAATTCGCGGTTAATCGAGGAAAAATAATTTCCAAATTTGGGGTTGGCTTACCTTAAAGTTAAGCTGCCTTTACACTTATCATGTATCTCTAAAGAGACTCTCTGACGATAGTGTAATAGCAAAGCAAATAACTCTAAATATTTGGAAAATTGAGCCTTTTTTGATGTAATTTGACAGGTTCAATTTGATAAGAATTCTCTTTAGAGAAGTTTGACAACCTACTATTTAGAGATATTTGAAAAGTGTAAAGCTGCCTTAAACATTTACATTTGCCTTTTCATGTGGAGGTTGGAGGACATTGCAATTCTCCACTTAAATTAAGTTGAAATCAATTCAAAGTCTGCAAATCTCTTTCAGCTATTAACCAACTCAGTGGTGTTTTTATTACTACTTACTAAACAGTAAGGTTAAGCACGTTTACATTCAACTTCAAACAGCCTTCGCAGTGCATTACATCCGTCCAAATGCGTGATGCAAAATCTCGTTTAGCTATTTCTAGTTCAATGTCATCGCAGTAACGGACCAAACCGGACTCGCGCGAATGCGTGACAAGACTTCGCTTTCTTCGCCAAGGTCAGAGCAACGAGAATCGCCTCAACTTAGTTGGTTTTTGCCGGGCGACTACATATAGTACTACTGCCACTATCACCATGCGCAGTAAACTTAAACTAAAATCATTGAGGCGTTAAAATTTTAAGTCTTTTTAATGTTAGAACAATGAGAACGAAATGGAATTGCTTAAAGCATAAACCAAAGACAGGCGGGTAATAATAATTTGCATTTAATTAGTGCCCCAAAGTGTAATTAATATTGCATTTCCAGTTGTTCTGTACAATTTGCAGTGCTAAGCACACAAATTTCCACTGCTTGGAGAGCACTTTACAAGCAAACGCCATATGTACATATCCCCCGAAAATTGTCAGCCAACTAAACTGTCTTTTCTCTAAGCAATTGGCCTGGCACACAATGCCACAGCGTCAGTGTCAATCTCAGCCGCAACCCACGAGACTAGGCTTAGATAGTAAGTATTTCAGTATGAAATGTTCGTGACAAGATTCGACCAAGAACAGGTCGAGCATTCACTCGAACGCTTGGTTGACCACATGACTAATGTTCTCGAATGGGTGTGTTGTGGCCTGAGTTGGAATTGTGAGTACTTACTGACCAAATCATGATGTTCTATGAGATTCAATGAATAAAAGGGATTGAGGTATACTTGAAATTACAAGCTAATTTATCGTTCAATTTTGATGCAGTTCCCCCAACTTTCTTACTTGTATTAACCAACAAAAATGTCCAGACAATGGAAGAACCGAGTTCGGGCTCAGGGAAACAATTATTATTAAGCTAAAAAAAATATTTTTTTTCAAATGTTTTTAATCGCTGTACCGCTAAACCGATTTGAAGATGTTTTATTCGACTAATGGATATCCAATAACCTTTCTATTCACGCCTTGCTGGTCTAACGTTTCTGAATTCAGATATTTTAAAGTTCATATTAAATCAAATTTTGAGTTCTGCATTCCAAACCACACTACAAAAAAGTTCTAGTAAAAATTGGTCATTTAATTTTTTATACTCTGCACAAACTGTACACAGAAAATATTAAGTTTGTGTTTTTGTATGTAACACGGAGAAGGAATCATTTCCGACCTTACAAAGTAAATATATATATTCTTGATCAGCATTAACAGCAGAGTCGATATAGTCCATCTGTTTGTCCGCCGGTCCGTATGAACAAACAGATCTCAGAGATGGTAAGAGATACAGGTTTGACATGTATGGGACATATACTTCTTATACTTGCAGGCAGATCAAGTTTATTATCAATTTTTGCCAAGCTCCCTCCCGTGCCCGCAATTTGGAAAGGACGTCATATCTCCGACAGTTTTGAAGATAGATGGTTCGTACCTAGAGATGTTAAGAAACTAGCAATATTTATAGGGCTGCGAAAGGAAAGATAAAGATGGGATGAACAATACTCAAGTTATGAGCAAAAGAAAGTTCGCTGCCACTGCAGGTACAGAGTATCTTACAGTTGGGCTTGACCGACTTTTCGTACTTGTTTATTTTTGTAAGCTTGTGTTATCGGGAAACCAGTCTAGACTCGTTGCAGAGCCGATACAGTGCACCAAATCGTAGATGAACACAGAAAAAAATCTAAAAAATAGACTTCATTTTAAAAAATAAATAATTGAATAAACAAGATAACAACAAAAAAAATTTTGAAGACCAATAAAAATAAAATGCTCAAAAAATTAGGTTGGGTTCTCAACTTATCGAAAATCAGGTCTAACTTTGAATCTTTATTATCGAAAACTTTCCAAAACTCTGTGAAAACTGAGACCCGCTGCACAGAGGGAAAAAACCGGGAGCATTTGACTCAATATGAGCACAAACGGTAGTTTAAACAATGCATGAACGGTGTTTCTCAGTTGTAGTACAATGTTCTCACATCAAGAACAATTTTTTGAGAACGTTAAAACTGAATTTGAGTTGATTTCATTCCGTTTTTAAGAACTTGATTTGAGTTAATATTGTTCCGTTTTCAAGAACATTTTTAAAAAAAATTTGATTGATTTTGGATCGATCAGGCGTGGAGCGGGTTCCTCACATTTTGAGGGCTTCTCGGAAGAATAGTGAATGTAATGGGACATAACCTCATTGGATTGGAAGCGAAGGGAGGCGGCTGTAAATAATATTGAAAAGCGCTGGATAATAATGCTGCTGCTTCTCCACCCATATTCCATAGGATCAGAGGGACAACACACCGCTGTACAACAAACTTTAACGACCCACTACTCTTTACCACACTTGTTTCATTTGTCTTTTAGAAAAACACAGAAAAATATGTTTGGGCTTGACTGGAAGTTGATCCGGTACCTTCTGCATTTAACGAACAACGTATGGGATGACGCGCTAGCTCATTCGGCCACTACACACTTTTGCAGATTCACATCTAGAGGGCTACTTATACCTGCTTGGGCTAACATGACGTTTAGTTGAAAAAACGTGAAGGCCAAGCCGTCTGTGCCGAAGTTTTTATACCCTTGCAAATGCTGTTTTTAAAATGTCAAAGTTTAAGAACTCTTATGTAAAAATCAAAAAATTTTCTAACTGAAACTTATTTTCCGACAGAAAATACATCTGAACATCGAAAACATCTGATTTCGACCGAATTTCGCCAATCTTTTTGAAATCATATCAAATTTATAATCGCTGAATTGAAGAACGATAAAATTGAAAAAAAAAAGTTTTTCTCACTCAGACGCATTTTTCGACCGATGGTTCCTATGCCAGCTATAAGATTTAGTCATCCGATCCGGTCGGTTCCGAAATAATGGGACTTTTTTATTAATATTAGTTAATGCCTTAACATTTTATACTGTTAATCTCAGCTGTCTCTTTTTGCCCCTCTTTGTCTTACAAACGATATAAAAAAGTGATTTTTCACTGCTTTTTCATGTGAATTTTATTTGCATTGGTTGGTTTCTTAAGTTTGGCTTCTATATGATTGTGATTTGTTTTCTCATTCTTAATATCATTCTGCGATTTGTTCATATACCAGAGAACTGCAAAAATCACTTTTTTCTTGATTGGCTCATACACAAAAATTCTTACTCACATTTAAATCAATCAACAAAACTCAGAGCTGAGTATATTCAACTCACAACGCAATTGCATCGAGCGGCCGAGCCAGAGTTATGTGATCCAACATGTATGTTCATATTTATTCATCGAACAAAACTTGAATAACTTGACTCGAACTCGAACAAAACTGAATATAATCAGATGCATACCGGCAAACGCATTGTGTGTTCGATCAAACAAAACTCAGAATTGTCTGGCCAGCACATCGTGAGTAATGCCAGAGCATTGCTCTCTCTCTCTGTCTTTCCATATCTGCCAGCAGCGCCTATGCATCTTTGCAAGAAACTCTTCATACGAGGTGATTTTCGCTCACTCTAAACAATCGTCGTTGAGCCAAACGAACAATCAACCGAACTGATACCTGAAATGAAGTCGAACATGATTATAATCAGAGTGCCAACAGTTGGTTCGAATAAAACTCTGCTGCGAACATGTTGAGTATGCAAGTTTGATGAATAGAACGCGAAGGCAGTTTATTCGGGTGTTGAATAATGTGTGAAGGTTTTGCAATCGAACGAAGCCGTTCTCTGTCATATATATATAGCCACATCTTATTAGAGCAAACTCTCTCGCTTACATATTTTTAATATGTGGATATGTGGAGATGGGAAAATGGTTCGGATGCTGGAAAGGCTAAAAACGTATACGAAGACCTAAAACACAGATTAAAAATTGAAGGCTGTACTAGTATTAATTGGAGAGCGCTCTAAAGAAGCTGCTTTTATTTAACTCTAATTTGGTATCTAATGATACACTTTATGAAAATTTTTTTTCCACTTTTTTCAATTTTGCTTTTGTTTGTAGGGTGGTAAGGAAATGGATTTGGAGCTGTGTAATCATGACTTTTCAATGATTTCCTACTTATAAAAATCTTCAAAAGCTGTGACCAACGTTTCGCTATCATATCTCTTCTGAAAGTATTTTTGGCCGCCGACTCCATACAAGACGGCAAAATCACGGTGCCGTGGCTCGCCAGCCGAAAAGCGACAACTGCTACTCGTTTTGTATTTTTCTGTCTTCCTTTTTCATATGGGAGATTCGCTCTTGTTCTTATTTACCGCTTTACACACAGAATCCACTGTTGTAGAATCATTCAATAATGCGAGCTGCTTCACAACTTCCAGACTATTTTTATACTCTGTACCGAAGGTACATAGAGTATATTAAGTTTGTGCAAAAGAATGTAACAGGGCGAAGGAATCATTTCCGACCCCATAAAGTATATATATTCTTGATCAGCATCAACAGCCGAGTCGATATAGCCATGTCCGTTTGTCCGTCTGTCTGTCTGTCTGTCTGTCCGTCCGTCCGTATGAACGAAGAGATCTCAGAGATGGTAAGAGATAGAGGTTTGACATGTATGGGACATATATTTCTTATACTTGCAGGCAGATCAAGTTTATTTTCAATTTTTGCCACGCCCCCTCGCGCCCCCGCAATTTGGAAATCATATCTCCTACAGTTTTGATAGATGGTTTGTACTTTCTAGAGATATCTAGTACTCAAAATTATTTATCGATTTGCTGAAGGAATGATAAAGATCGGATGAACGATACTCAAGTTATGAGCAAAAAACGGTCAGTTTACACCCCCCACCCACCCCACCCATAACCTAAGCATTGCGTTCAGCAGAAGCAATCTTAGTAGAGAGAGAGAGAGAGAGAGAGAGAGAGAGAGAGAGAGAGAGAGAGAGAGAGAGACTTGGAGAGCGCACTGCGTTGTGCGTTGTGTGTTAACTGGCCGTTTGACTCGTGACCAAATGCGAGCTGCGACATTAAGGGTGCAGAGTATGTTATAGTCGGGCTTGACCGACTTTCTTTCTTGTTTTAAATTGACCTCTTAAATTGTCTTAGCAACAAAAGCACTTCAAAATATAGACACCACAAATGCCTCGTCTTGTCGCGGCTGTCTCACTCAACCATGCATACAATTATAAGTATTACAACTTGGCTGAAAATGCGGTTTATCATTGATTGTTTGACCACATTTTCCCATTCCCCCTATCGCTTCACGGTGCCAAATAAAGCTGTTGATTTTATTGTAACCGCAGTCAAGGTTTACTTGGCTACTTGGCCAGACTCGAAGCTGCAATTATGAATTGTGTTTTGGGGAGACAACTAGATGCAAATTGCTTTACAAATAAAGACAGGTGGCGCTTTTCTTCAAAATATCCTTAAGTGGTTATTAATTAAAATCTCGGAGCAGGTGTCTCGTTGAATCACAAATTGAATAATTAGCAGTCACTTAAGCTAATTAGGGTCGCGTGCAGAGTGCAGATTGAGTTACAATAGCAGCGGCGCCATTAATGCTGATTTTGTATGCAACTAATTGGTTAGCGACACACAAAGGCGTGGACCATAACCCACCCGAGTGTCAGACAGATGACAACTTCAAACGGTTACAGCCACAGCTGGAGCACATTAAGTGTGGTCAGTGTAGCAGGTGCTAACTGGCAGACAGATCACATGGCTTTGTCTGGGGAAATATGCCACAAGTGTGAAGTACGGTACTCGAATGATATGACGCTTGGGTGGGATGCGTGTATAAGTTTGAGTCAAGGCAAGACGACATGAGATAACAGCGTGATTGCTTTCTCTGGATAGCGCGAAATCTCTTTAGTGCTTTATTTAGACCCATTGGCTTGGTTTTATTTTAGGAATTGGCACTGATCCGAGTGGCATCAGATTGCTCTTTTTGAATGGTGATCAAATGTTGAAAAAAGTCGAAAGGAACTCGGAAATATAGAAGACTCCTTCTTATAGCCGTCCATTGCCGACCCCATAAAGCGTATACGAGGTTTGTTCAAAAAGTATCGCGAATTTTGAATTTACGCGGACTACGTATATTCGACTTTTGATTTTTTGGTGGCGTGACATTGGTTCTCAAGACCCTCACTTGTGTTAACAAGGCCGGCCATTTTGAATGTTTACTTAAATTTTTGCCAGCTATTTTGCTTGCACATGTTTTGGCTCATGTTGGACTTTTGACTATTCCAGAAAATGAAATCGTTGCTTGTGCGCGAATTTCTCTCCAAAAACAACACTCTTATAATGCCGCAGACACCGTATTCCCCCGACCTTTCTTTTTTCTGTTCAAAAAACTAATGAGGCCCATGAAAGGACGACGCTACACAGAAAAAATTATCGTTGGTTAAGTCTGCACATTCTTACAGTAAATTTTACTCCGAAATATTGTTGCATGTAATTTGTTCATGTTTTGCTTACTGTATTTATACCCTGTTCCCATTAAAAATGGGAAAAGGGGATCATGAAGTTGTGCAAATGTATGTAACAGGCAGAAAGAAGCTTCTCCGACCCTATAAAGTATATATATTCTTGATCAGCATCAACAGCCGAGTCGATATAGCCATGTCCGTCTGTCCGTCTGTCTGTCTGTCTGTCTGTATGAACGCGTCGATCTCAGAGACTATAAGAGATAGAAACACGAATCTTTGCATGCACATAGGTGTATACCGTACCCAGATCAAGTTTGTTTCAGATTTAGAAAATATCCCCCCCTCCCCCCTTAAACCGCAAAAAAACTGTCACAGCCACAATTTTAAAGTTAGAACCTGGTGGCTTCGTATATACTATCCTAGGCCTTACATCTAACTACTCTCAAAAGGAAAACAAGATACGAGCAAAAACACAAAAGTTATCAAGCAATTGTCTCAATTGAACAGGGTATTTTGTAGTCGGGAAACTCGAGTACAGCGCTCTTACTTGTTTTGGTATAAATTACCCACACAAATAGTTTAGTTAATCTAGCGTAATTTCTGTGTTTTGATTTGTTGTTGTTTTTGAAACTGCGACTTGCAGTAAAACATTGTACCTTTGAAATAGTACCCCTCGCACGTAAAAGTAGTTAATATGTTATGTTGTTATTTTCTGGTTTACTGGGTCGTCAGTAAAAGTTACCATTAAAATAGTATTTTTGATGCGCTGAATTTAGTTGCAGTACTTTTAATTTTTATTAGTGAATTCGAACTTGAGAATTACAAGTGGTCCCCTCTTTATGCGACGTTCAAGAAGTTATAAGTGTTATTTATGGGCAGATTCAATATAAGTAACATTTTAGACATTTTACTGTGCTACACCGTACTCATTACGTTATGTGTTTACGCCTCTTTTACTGTACCTGGCGGTAATTTCAACTCAAAATTATGAGTTGGAGCATTTTAACTGCAGAATTGGTTGAATTTACGAACAAATTTTTTTCTGTGTACGATACGACTTAGGCGATAAAGACGTCATCGAAGCAAGATCACAAAAAATATTTTTTTTTAGTGCTTCGATTATTGGCATATATCCAAGGGGATTATTTTGAAGGGGACAAAATATATGTTAATCAACAAAATAATAGTATTGGAAAATACACAAAATCGCGCTACGTTTTGAACAAACCTCCTATATATTAGATCAGAATCAATAGACGAGTCGAATTCTACAAGTCCGTCCGTCCGTCAGCATAAACACTAGATCTCAGAGACTTAAAGAGCTTGAGCAACCGAATTCGGTATATCGACTCTAATGGTCTCCTCCTCTAATGGTCTTCTCCTCTAATGGTCTCATTTGATTCTTAGCAAGGATTCCAGCAGGATGACATACTTATTGTCGAAGGGATTTTTAAAACGTTCAAGATCGTTTACAAATGGTTGACACCTTTGCAACTTCTACTTTGGGTATTGCTCCAATGGGGAGGTTATTTCAAGGGATTCAAATAGCTGTGTCAAGTGTATTGTGCTAATCGCTTAACCCATGTTAGGCAGTTTTTTGGCCTTCACATCAATGTGACATTAAATTGTCCTGGGATTAATATTGAGCGAAGGCGGGCTTATTTATTTTGCCGAAATTCAGTTTTGTGGGTGTCTGATCTTAGCTAATTTGGTATAAAATAGCACGAAGTTGTTCAGCCAGATATCTCCATATTTCAAAAGAGCTTCGGATCATCTGTTTTTAGTATTTGTTACAAAGATACACAAATTATAGTGATGGGAGCACTCTACCCGGCCTAACGACCTGACGCATCACAGTGCGTACGTCGCGTCTCTAACGACAGGTGATGCATCACCACATTAACTACTGGTGATGCATCGTCGGACCAATCCATCACTACACTTACGACTGGTGATGCAGCGTCGTACCGACATTTCCATACAAAATTCGTTAGGCAAATAACATGGCTGGTGCTAACGAGTGTTAGCGGATTCATTAGAATTAGCACCGATGCAGCGGTACTACAGGGCCTGTCTGTATACAGGTATATGAACGCGTCGATCTCAGAGACTATAAGAGATAGACACAAATTTTTGCATGCACATATCGTTCATCCGATCTTTATCATTCCTTCAGCAAATCGATAAATAATTTTGAGTACTAGATATCTCTAGAAAGTACAAACCATCTATCATCAAAACTGTAGGAGATATGACGTTTTTTCCAAATTGCGGGGGCGCGAGGGGGCGTGGCAAAAATTGAAAATAAACTTGATCTGCCTGCAAGTATAAGAAATATATGTCCCATACATGTCAAACCTCTATCTCTTACCATCTCTGAGATCTCTTCGTTCATACGGACGGACGGACAGACAGACAGACAGACAGACAGACAGACAGACGGACAGACGGACATGGCTATATCGACTCGGCTGTTGATGCTGATCAAGAATATATATACTTTATAGGGTCGGAAATGATTCCTTCTCCCTGTTACATACTTTTGCACAAACTTAATATACTCTATGTACCTTCGGTACAGAGTATAAAAAGAAAAAGTGCTGCTTCGGTGACTTGATCGCAGGCCTCTTCTTAACTATGGTTTTGACGCAACGTCTTGCTGAAGACAAATAGCTGAGTGGGCTAAGGCGTCCGTCCGCGGGTGAGAGGTCCCGAGTTCAAATCCCCCAGTAAAGTAAAAAAAAAAACAAAGAAACAAATTTTAAAACAAGAAAGAAAGTCGCTCAAGCCCGACTATAACATACTCTGTACCCTTAACGTTGCAGCTCGCATTTGCTCACGAGTTATACGCGCTCATCTCTAAGTTTCACTCTCTCTCTCTCCCCTCTCTCTCTCACTAAGATTGCCGTTCAATAGAATGCTGTGGTGATGGGTGGGGGGTGGTGGGTGTTTACTGGCCGTTTTTTGCTCATAACTTGAGTATCGTTCATCCGATCTTTATCATTTCTTCAGCAAATCGATAAATAATTTTGCTTTCAAGGTATCTCTAGAAGGTCCGAACGATCTATCTTCAAAACTGTAGGAGATATGAAGTTTTTTCCAAATTGCGGGGGCGGGAGGGGGCGTGGCAAAAATTGAAAATAAACTTGATCTGCCTGCAAGTATAAGAAATATATGTCCCATACATGTCAAACCTCTATCTCTTACCATCTCTGAGATCTCTTCGTTCATACGGACGGACAGACGGACAGACGGACAGACGGACAGACGGACGGACGGACGGACGGACGGACGGACAGACGGACATGGCTATATCGACTCGGCTATTGATGCTGATCAAGAATATATATACTTTATAGGGTCGGAAACGATTCCTTCTCCCTGTTACATACTTTTGCACAAACTTAATATACTCTATCTACCTTCGGTACAGAGTATAAAAATTAACTAAAACCAAACAAATAAAAAACGAGAAGGCCAAGCTAACTTCGTCTGTGCCGAAGTTTTTATACCCTTGCAAATGCTGTTTTTGAAATGTCAGAGTTTAAGAATGCTTACATAAAAATCAAAAATTTTTTTAACTAAAACCCATTTTCCGACAGATAAACATCTGATTTCGACCAAATTTCGCGAATCTTTTTGAAAACATATCAAATTAACTATCGCGGAGTTTAAGAAAGATAAAATTTAAAACAGGAAAGTTTTTCTCACTAAGACCCATTTTTTGACCGATGGTTCCTATGGCAGCTATAAGATATAGTCATCCGATGTCGATCAACTTTTTCAAATTAGTTTGAAAGCGTTTAATATTGAGAATCACCGACTTTAAGAACGATTTACTTGAAAACAAAAAAGTTTTTTTCACTAAGACCCATTTTCCGACCGATCGGTCCTATGGCAGCTATATGTTATAGTCATCCGATTTTGACCAAAATTTGCAAATCTGTTTGAAAACATATAATATTAATTATGGCCAAGTTTTATGACGCTAGCATTGAAAACAAAAAAGTTTTTCTTACTAAGACCCACTTTCCGACCGATGGTTCCTATGACAGCTATAAGAAATAGTCATCCGATCTTGACCAAAATTTGCAAATCTGTTTAATAGCATATAATATTAATTTAAGGCCGCTAACATTGAAAACAAAAAAGTTTTTCTCACTAAGATCCATTTTTTGACCGATGGTTCCTATGGCAGCTATAAGATATAGCCATCCGATCCGGTCGGTTCCGACATATTTGCAGCGTGCAGTAAAAAGAAGACTCTGTGCAAAATTTCAGCTCGATAGCTTTAAAACTGACAGACTAGTTTGCGTAGAAACAGACGGACAGACAGACAGACGGACAGACAGACAGACAGACAGACAGACGGACTGACAGACGGACGGACAAAGCTCAATGAACTCAGCTCGTCCCCCTGATCAAGAATATATATAGTTTATGGGGTCGGAAATGAATATTTCTATGCGTTGCAAACTTCTGGGCAAAACGAGAGCGTAAGTTAAAGTCGGCTCTAACCGACTTCGATATACCCGTTACTCATGGAAACAAATGTTTATTATCCTTCCTGTATGCCTGAGGTGGGTCAGCCGAAAAGTATGCAATATTTTTTAACTCGGCTATTTATTATCCGCCAGATATTAATAGACATTTGTCAATTACTAAATCCAACATAAATGACTCCAAATTCATCACGATAAACAGATCAGACAACAAAACTTTTGAAAACGTCATCAAGCCCGACTATTACATACTCTGCACCCTTAATGTCGCAGCTCGAATTTGGTCACGAGTCAAACGGCCAGTTAACACACAACGCACAACGCAGTGCGCTCTCTAAGTCTCTCTCTCTCTCTCTCTCTCTCTCTCTCTCTCTCTCTCTCTCTCTCTCTCTCTCTCTCTCTCTCTCTCTCTCTCACTAAGATTGCTGCTGAACGCAATGCTTAGGTTATGGGTGGGGTGGGTGGTGGGTGTTAACTGACCGTTTTTTGCTCATAACTTGAGTATCGTTCATCCGATCTTTATCATTCCTTCAGCAAATCAATAAACAATTTTGAGTACTAGATATCTCTAGAAAGTACGAACCATCTATCATCAAAACTGTAGGAGATATGACGTTTTTTCCAAATTGCGGGGGCGTGAGGGGGCGTGGCAAAAATTGAAAATAAACTTGATCTGCGTGCAGACAATAGGAGTCTACATTTCAAATTTGGTTGCTCTAGCTCTTCTAGTCTCTGAGATCTAGGTGTTCATACAGACAGACGGACGGACGGACGGACGGACGGACGGACAGACGGACAGACGGACAGACGGACATGGCTATATCAAATCGGCTGTTGATGCTGACCAAGAATATATATACTTTATATGGTCGGAAATGATTCCTTCTGGCTGTTACATACATTTGCACGACTTTAGTATACCCTTTTACTCTACGAGTAACGGGTATAATTATAATACCCTTTGCAAGGGTATAAAAATAGCTTAAAACGAGAGCGTAAGTTAAAGTCGGCTCTAACCGACTTCGATATACCCGTTACTCATGCATAGAAATGTTTAATAGCCATCCTGTGTGCCTGAGGTGAGACAGCCGAAAAGTATGCAACATTTTTTAACTCGGCTATTTATCATCCGATCTTGATGAAAATTGGAGGGCTTATAGATGTTGCGAATATAAACTAAAGTTTTAAATTTGAGATCGATATCTCAAAAATTGTGGGAGTTATTCAACATTTTTTATTGTGGGGGCGGGGGTGGGCGTGGCAAAAATTTGAAATAAACTTGATCTGCGTGCAGACAATAGGAGTCTACATTTCAAAATTGGTTGCTCTAGCTCTTCTAGTCTCTGAGATCTAGGTGTTCATACAGACAGACGGACAGACGGACGGACGGACAGACGGACATGGCTATATCGACTCGGCTGTTGATACTGATCAAGAATATATATACTTTATATGGTCGGAAATGATTCCTTCTGCCTGTTACATACATTTGCACGACTTTAGTATACCCTTTTACTCTACGAGTAACGGGTATAAAAACAACAACAAAGAACCCCCCCCCCACCTTTTTTTTTTTTTTTTTTAGAAAAATTGTCCTGAAATTTAGAACACAATTTCTATTTATTTTTTTGAAAAATTTTCTTAAGAATAAGGCGAGTCACCTTTGGCCCTTTTTTTAGGGCAATTTTCTAAAAATTAGGTCGAAAATGACACTTTTAATGGTGAGTTATTTTTTGAGTGTATAAAAAAAAAAATATAGGAAACCTCACTTCGGGTGGATCGAAGTTTATATACCCTTGTGGCCTGTCACATGCCGGGCAGTTTGTTATATGGGCAACTTCCAGAAACAGTCCACCAAGACCAAAAAATTAAAAGTGGTAAAAACACTATGTTTTCGCATATTTTCATAGCGAAACAATTAAATTTAACTAATGTAAGCCAATCTTACAATTATTCTTAACCCGTTTGAAAATATTCGGTTTCACTGCTGCGCTAACGAAATTTTTCTCATTTTAACATTGATATTGCACATTTTTTGATACAAGTGTCTTATGATTTATTCTGCTTTTGCTGTCCGAACGATTTTGAGGGTACAAAGGGTCAAAGAAGATTGCATAAAAAACCATAAGAAACTAAGTGATTGCAATAAACTGTAAGAGCCGTTTTCTCATGTTCCTGTTTTTGCTCAAACCGAAATCCACCAGGATTTTGCAACTAGGTGGTTTTTGTGCAATTGGTTATCTCATGTAGGTTGATTATAAATTTGGCCATTTGCGCCACGGTCACACCGGGAGGGCTGAAAGGTATAATACTAGGTTGGCAGCACCTCTGCACTCGGCTGATTATTGTTTTGTTTATTGCGCGCCAGTTTTAAAAATGAATGCAAGAATTTTACAGAGGAGGAAAAGGTTTTTCTTTTGGAACGACTTGTTACGATGATGGGAGATTAAGCAATAGGTCGAAAGCTAAGTTCACAGAGACAAACAATTTGGACAAATTTTAATGAAAATATGGCTATATAGGCCAAATTGTGGAACTTTCCGGTCATATTTGATCAAATTATTTGCGTATGGAACCATAGATTAAGTTTTTTATCCTGTAAAATCTTTAATCATGGCTATTTAAATCAAAATTTTAGCCAAATTATTTGGATGTGTAAACTTAGCTTCAGCAATGAACTAGGGGAATTAGAATGTGCATCTGTGTGTTCAGCAATGTCTGCAGGTGTTCTTGTATATTAAAGGCACATCCAATATTTTCCATTTTTGGTTTACTTACTTACAATTCAGACTTTACTGTTTTTAGCAGAAGTTGCTTTTTGTTTTCAAATATTTTTCAGTGTTACCATATGCGCGCATACATAAAAATACTTAATATGGTTTGACATATACATTGTTTTCAAATCAATGAGGATGCAGTATATTGCTACTAAGTTTTGTTTTGCATTATAACAGAAAACACATAAATAAAACGATGGCAAAATTGTAGCGTACGTCACGTAGAGTGCGTCACAAACGACTTACGACTTTTGATAAAAAACCACAAATATTTTGCCTGCAAATAAGGTTTTTTAAAATCGTCTAACATTCATCTTTCTTTTCAGGTACTAGATATTGTGTGCTTTATTTTGCAAAATTTGCTAAAAACTACGAAAACTCACTTCAACTTTTAAAGTGAGTTCCACGCCCAATCCCGGCCCGACAACAAAAAATGTTAAATAACTCCCACAATTCTTAAAATATCGATCTTAAATTTAAAAAATTTATTTATGGTGCAAAATCTATAATCCCTCAAATATTCATAAAGATCGGATAATAAATAGACGAGATAAAATGTTTCATACTTTTTTGGCATCTTCCCCTCAGAAACACAGGAACGCTATTAATTACACAGTGTTACATCGAAAATATACTTTCAAAATGACCTTGCATACGCTGTAGAACAGGTCGAGTATAGCATTTCCTCATACTTGGTTTTTTCCCAACAGCCCCAAAATCTAAAGTTATGGCCCAAAAACCGTTTTTGCTATTTTACTTCAATTAAATTGATAAATCTCGCGCATGGACCGTCTGATTGTTTATAGCCTTGTCAATTCCGATAGCGACGAGAGCAATCATATATATTTTAATCAATGGTTTGACTGATTCAACGCGATGGCTGAGAAATGCGGCTTACAGATCGGGCATTTTCAACTTTTTTTTCGAAATTTCTACTCTGGCCACTACTGGTTTAACTATTTTATTCTATGCGATTTTTGCTTAAAGTTTATTATGAGGGCCCATTTCATTCGCCGTTGAACAAATGTTGCCCCAATGAATTTGGATACCGTTTGACGAAGTTATTCGCGTACTTCTGAGTACACATAAAAAATCTAGTATTTTTTTTAGTGTGTTTACATATAATATTAATAATTATTAAGTTTGATAGCGATAGCATTGAAAAACAAGTAAGAAAGTCGGTCAAGCCCGACTTGAATATACTTTGTACCTGCGCTGCGGTAGCGAACTTTGTTTTCGACATAACTTGAGTATTGTTCATCCGATCTTTGTTATTTCTTCCGCAAATCGATAAATAATCTTGATTACTAAATATCTGTAGAAGACACCATCTATCTACAAAACTACGCAACAGGTGGCGCGCAAAAATAAAAAATAAATTTGATCTGCCTGCAAGTATAAGAAGTTTATGTCCCATACAATTTTTCTTCTCCCTGTTACATACTTTTGCATAAACTTAATATACTCTGTGTACCTTTCGTACAGAGTATAAAAAGTTTTTCTTACCAAGACTTTTCCAGACCTATCTTTTCTATGGAAGCTTTACTATATACTATAGTGGTCCGATTTTCAAACCCTTGCCCACCCTTACCCTTGAGGGTATGTTAAAATTATCCAGATGTTTGTAAGGCATAGAAGGAAGCATCTCCGACTACATAAAGTATATAAATTCTTTATCAGCATGACGAGCTGAGTTGATATAGCCAAGTCCGTCTGTCCGTCCGCCTGTTTTTTAGCTATCTCCTCCCTCAGTTGTAAAGCTACCTCAACCAAACTTTGCACAAAGTCATTAGGTATTAATACGTTGCACATTTGTCGAAACCGATTTAGCTATTTAGTTGCTAGATCTAGCAATTTTGAAAGTGGAAATGCTATAAATTTTTTGAAAATACTATCAGCTGCAAATCTGGCAATTTGTAAGTTATGTTTAGCTATTTTTAGCCATTTTGTTACTTTTGAGTCGTAGTGCAAAATAGTGTCTATTAATTCCGTTTGAAACCTGAGCATTCTATGCTATAGAGCTTCCCCTCAGTACAAAAGAAGTAAGCAGTGATGAATTAAGGCATAATCGCTAGAAATAGTTCCAAATTAAGCCTTATTTTAGTACTTAGGTCCATCTGAAGGGTTCTACTATGGGCCAATGAATGCGTTGAACCTGGTGAGGACTAAATAGCTCAACAGATTTCAGCTGAAGACTTTAAATGCTATTTTAAGCAGGGCTGCAAACCCAATAACTGTTTCTAACTACGATTCGCGGGTTCGAACCGACATTCGCCAATGGTCAATGTTCAAAAATTTGTTTACTACTTCACCATGAACTGTGATTCGTAAAGTTCATAGCTTAAATTACATCTGAGATATGTCTCTGAGCCACTATTTAATCGTTTTTAACCGCTTTCGAACCGGTTCACAAACTTGAGACATAGCCTATGACTCTTTCCCGATCGACATGATCAGACTGAAGATCGGTTGAGCGGTTCACTTTTATATATATGTATAAATAAGAGTTAATTAAGTAAGTAAAGTGAGTAAAAGTTAATTTTCCTATATTTTTATACCCGTTACTCGTAGAGTAAAAGGGGATACTAAAGTCGTGCAAATGTATGTAACAGCCAGAAGGAATCATTTCCGACCATATAAAGTATATATATTCTTGATCAGCATCAACAGCCGATTCGATATAGCCATGTCCGTCTGTCCGTCTGTCTGTATGAACACCTAGATCTCAGAGACTAGAAGAGCTAGAGCAACCAAATTTGAAATGTAGACTCCTATTGTCTGCACGCAGATCAAGTTTATTTTCAATTTTTGCCACGCCTCCTCACGCCCCCGCAATTTGGAAAAAACGTCAAATCTCCTACAGTTTTGATGATAGATGGTTCGTATTTTCTAGAGATATCTAGTACTCAAAATTATTTATCGATTTGCTGAAGGAATGATAAAGATCGGATGAACGATACTCAAGTTATGAGCAAAAAACGGTCAGTTAACACCCACCACCCACCCCACCCATAACCTAAGCATTGCGTTCAGCAGCAATCTTAGTGAGAGAGAGAGAGAGAGAGAGAGAGAGAGAGACTTAGAGAGCGCACTGCGTTGTGCGTTGTGTGTTAACTGGCCGTTTGACTTGTGACCAAATTCGAGCTGCGACATTAAGGGTGCAGAGTATGTAATAGTCGGGCTTGACCGACGTTTTCAAAAGTTTTGTTGTCTGATCTGTTTATCGTGATGAATTTGGAGTCATTTATGTTGGATTTAGTAATTGACAAATGTCTATTAATATCTGGCGGATAATAAATAGCCGAGTTAAAAAATGTTGCATACTTTTCGGCTGACCCACCTCAGGCATACAGGAAGGCTAATAAACATTTGTTTCCATGAGTAACGGGTATATCGAAGTCGGTTAGAGCCGACTTTAACTTACGCTCTCGTTTGTTTTCAATTTTATCATTCTTCAACTCGCTGATTGGTAATTTCAAATGCTTTCAAACAAATTCGCAAACTTTCGTCGAAATCGGATGATGATAGGTCGGAATAAGGTAACATTTTTTGATTTTAATGTTAGCGTTCATAAAGATTTATATTTCAAAACCAGCATTTGCAGGAGTATAAAAACATCGATCCAAAGAAGTTAGCTTAGTCTTCTCGTTTGTTATTCGTTCAATATTGTGCGACAAAGAATGGAATACGTCACGAAGGTATATTGGATTTTTATTAAAAATTCTAAGAATACGTTGAAAATTAGCAGTCAAAATGCCACTCATAATAAGGTTTTATTTTCTAGATCTTTGAGCTTCATCGTTCAGAAGTTGACGAAAGTTATCTCCGCACTTTTGCCGCGATTAGTGACATCATTAGAGCCTTCGACGACACTTATTGAGAATTGACTAAATCAAACATTTCAAAGATTTTGTCACTTATAGCTAATAGCACTAGCGCTAACTCTCATGTCAGACACCATCGAATGAAGTCTGAGTTGATAGGTCCTTAAAACTTGTTTTCAGATCAAGAAAACAGAAATTCTAAACATTATTTGAAACCAAGGTTCGAACCAAATCCTTTTTCCAAAAACCTTGAACCTAAAATTTCCGAACATTAACCATTGGCGAATTTCGGTTCGAGCCCTCGAATCAGAGCCTCGAAAAAATGTATTGGGCTCGCAGCCCTGGCTAGGGCACTCTTCAATGAATCGCCAAGCGGTACAGTTCAGGACTCAGTTAGTCTTAGTATTAATTTTTAAGGTAAGCTTAGGGTTAAGGATGCGATGAATGTCCCTTGTTTCCGCCGTATGCTTCTAAATGTCTGACTTACTCCAACATGTTTACTGACGCATAGTTTTCTCTCATTACAGAACACGGCTCCACTATGATACCCGTTCTAGAGAAGTTGAGTGGCTTCTACAACTCATATGTTCTGGGCATACTTACCATTGGCTATATTCTGGGTGAATTGGGGCACTATCTGATTGGTGTCACCTCCAAAAAGACAGCCATCGAGCTGGATTACGGTGATCATGCATGTCAGCAGAACACCAGCATGTTCCATCGCCATGAGCTGCCCATGCAGTGCGCGGCCGTCGGGAATGAAAGCAGCTGTCACGCCTTAGACTACAATGGCACCTCCTACTGCGAGTGGGACTATAACGGTCTCGGCATTGACTATCAGATTTTAGCTGGTCCCACCTTTATCCTAATCTTCACCATAGCCGGTGTGTTCATGGGCTTTGCCGCGGACAAATACAACCGTGTGAAAATGCTCACAGTGTGCACGGTGATCTTTGGCATTGCCATCTTGCTGCAGGGTACGGTGAAGGAATACTGGCAATTGGTCTTGCTGCGCATGGTTATGGCCGCTGGAGAATCGGGATGCAATCCGTTGGCCACAGGCATCATGTCGGACATCTTTCCCGAGGATAAGCGCGCCCTGGTCATGGCCATCTTTAATTGGGGCATCTATGGAGGTTATGGCATTGCCTTTCCCGTCGGTCGTTATATTACGAAATTGAATTTCTGGAATCTGGGATGGCGTGTGTGCTACCTGGGTGCGGGTGTACTGACCCTCATTGTGGCCGCCCTGACTGGTACCACGCTTAAGGAGCCCGTACGCAAGGCAATTGGAGACGGAGATCGCCAAACGGCGAGCGGAAAACCCATTAGCCTGTGGCAGGTCATCAAGAATCCGGCCATGATAATGCTGATGATAGCCGCCTCCATTCGTCATTGTGGCGGCATGACCTTCGCCTACAATGCGGATCTTTACTACAACACCTACTTCCCCGATGTGGATCTCGGCTGGTGGTTATTCGCAGTGACCATTGGCATCGGCAGCGTGGGTGTGGTCGTTGGCGGCATAGTGTCCGACAAGATTGTCGCCAAGATGGGTATACGATCGCGTGCCTTTGTTTTGGCACTGAGTCAACTGATTGCCACATTACCAGCATTTGGATCAGTGTACTTTGACCCATTGTGGGCCATGATCACGCTGGGATTGAGCTACTTCTTTGCCGAGATGTGGTTCGGCATTGTGTTTGCAATTGTTGTGGAGATTGTGCCGTTGCGTGTGCGCTCCTCGACCATTGGTGTCTTTTTGTTTGTGATGAACAATTTTGGAGGCAATCTACCGATTCTAGTGGATCCTGTGGCCAAGATGTGGGGCTATCGCACTTCGATTATGATCTTCTATGCAGGCTTCTACGGAGTCAGTGAGTATTAAATGAAAACTCTCCAATTCAACTTTGTATTCATATCGAAAACTTTTTTCTGTAGGCTCCATACTCTTTTTCTTCACGTGCTTCCTGCTGGAAGGCAAGCCCGTCCCGGCCACCACAGAAGAGGCTTCTCAAAAGGATGTTCGTCATATGCATGGCCATGACAATTCCGTCTTCACTGTAGACGAAACCCTGCCTTCCAATGGTCGTCCCGCTCATCTGCCGCAACACTTGCAGATGTCCAGCAACGGCTACGATAAGTCGCAGCAGGCGCATCCCACTCGTCCCAACGGGGCGGAGAGCAGCAGACTGTAGTATTAGGCGTCCGCGTACAAACACAGTTTTAATTCATTCTATTTTTACGACGTTTTTTTTGTAAATTTATTTAGACTTAAGCGAGTATATGGCCTATTACATTTGAACTTACCTTGATAGGCAAACTAAATGTGAATCATCAATAAAAAGATAACTGTTTTGTTAATTCTACAAGTAAAATATATATTAATTCGATGAACTTGAGGAACAGTGAAAGGAGGGAAAATATTCAAAACAATGGGCCCATTCAGCAGATAATTTCGATTTGCGATTCGCGATCTATGATTGCCGATTTTATCTGCTGAATGCAGTGACGGCCGATTGCGATTGGCAAATTTGACATTCATGATTTCTGAAAGTGAAATCGAACAAAAAGTATTATTAGTTACATATGTTGATGTGTTGTTGGGCCGTTTTCGTTGTGTATTTGTTTGTTTATTAGTTACAGATTGCTGGATCAACCTGCCGTAAGCTAAGTTCACACAATCAAATTAATTTTTCAAATATGGCGAAAATTTGACAAAATTAGTTTGAATTGTGTGTAAATAAATTTGATTTACAGTCAATCGCAATTGTAAACCGATTTGACGAGATTGACAGGTCAAGTTTTTGAAAAGCTTGTGTGCTGTCTCAACGCAATGGGAACACTGTTTGTCAAACAGTTAAGTCAAATGTAAGATCAAACTATGTCAAACTTGTGATGCTTGTCCGAGTATTTTAATTGCTAGGACTTTTTTAAACTAATTTGAATATTTAATTTGGATAAGAATTAGCATAATGGTAACGACATGCTTGCCGTCGATAGCACAAATGCAACTAGAAAAATTCCTTAGGGACAAGACTTCATTGGTAATAGATATCCATTCAAGTTCAGTCGAAGGAAACTAAAAATAATTAAAATGTTAGCACAAATATGGAAATTTTGATAGATGCCGTACCCTCATATAGTCAGCTTTCAGCACCTGACATATAGCAGCGCATACCTCAGGAACAATAGTACTGATGGTATTAAAAGGTATGCGGAATACAAATTGCAAGGAGCGAAGACTTTCTCCCGTGGCTAAATAGCGCAAATTTACCATCAGTCGACTTGCTGCAGGGATGGCGAGGCGCATTAGCAGGTCCTTTTTGGCAATTATTGGCCCTACAAGACTTAACTACAATTTATGAAGGTAATGAAATATCATAAAATAAAAGCTTACACAACTTATCACCAGAGCTGTAAACTTGAATTACTATTACCATTATCATTTTTCAGATAATTAAAAACAATTCCTGATTACCATTTTTTAATAATCGTAATTGTAACTTGGAATTACGATTATTCGGTAAATATGACCAAATTTAATTACATTTACAATTACTTGAATAATTGTGAATGTAAAGTGGGATTATTGAGTAAATTTTGTTGAAATGTTGAATTATTCATTCATTTTTAGGTGTAAAATGAAATTATTTATAAGCCCAATTATCGTATTCATGGTTTATAGTACATGTTTTTTGTTAGAAAATAATAAAAATTTTATATTATCCATTCGATTTATGTTGGCCTTCATTACAACTAATTATTCAAACGAAAAATCAGAAAGCGCATGGCTACTTGAGTCGTGTGTAATATTTGCGAATTAAAAAATTCTTTCAACTGGGCTGACGATGTTAGTGGCGTGTTATACTTGATGGGTATCTCATTAAGCATTTGATATTTTTTAAGCATATCGAAATTTGTCGACGGATCAAGCAAATATCTTCTTCGAGTTTTATTACAAATAGCGAAGCTTCAATACCATTATCCATTGGTTGGATTTCATCGTCTTTAATTGCCAACTTTCAAATCTTCATGATAATCTGAACTAATCATACAATTTTGTATATATCCGGATTTTTTGGAACGCTTTATCTTGACCAATCAATTTACCCGTCTCATACAAAAACTTTGAAAGTTTCGCGACTTTTTGGACAGTTGCAACGGTTGGACGCTTTGGATCTAATTTATGTATCTACAATTGCCATCTATAAAATCTTAATGATTCCCAGCTCAAATAACAATTTTGGAAATTTCGAGATTTTTTTGACAGTTCGGTCTACACTTCCTTAATAAACCCGTCCACTATTGCCGTCATATGAAAAATTAGCATATTTCGCTATTCTTTTAACCGTTCGATCTACACCTCCTATTTAGCCGTCTACATTGCCATCCATCAAATCTTCATAATAATCTTAGGTCCTACCGAAAATTGTAAAATTTCGCAATATTTTGGACTGTTTAATCTACGCCTCTTATTTACCAACGCCTGCGCTTTCGTTTTTTTGACTATTTGTTCCACACCTCCTTTATTCACCTGTGTACTCTTTCCCTCTATCAAATCTTCATAATAATCTTTCTATTCTTTATTATAATCTAAGCTCAAATTAGAATTTTTGCAAATTTCGAAATTTTTATACACTTTACATATTTTTACATATGCAAAATTATCATATATTGAATATGCAGTTTTTAATGTAAAGTGGGTTATTTAATTAGAATAAATCCTGATTTTCACCTCAATCTACCTTCATTTAAAAAAGTGCATAAAATCCGATGTCTAGTCATAATTCAATCCAATGATTGCTATTTATATCTGTTCCCATTAAAAATGGGAAAAGGGGATCATGAAGTTGTGCAAATGTATGTAACAGCAAGAAGGAAGCTTCTCCGACCCTATAAAGTATATATATTCTTGATCAGCATCAACAGCCGAGTCGATATAGCCATGTCCGTCTGTCTGTTTGAATACCGTACCCAGATCAAGTTTGTTTCAGATTTGGAAAATATCCCTTCTCCCACCTTAAACCGCAAAAAAACTGTCAGAGCCACAATTTTAAAGTTAGAACCTTGTGGCTTAATATATATTATCCTTGGCCTTATATCTATCTACTCTCAAATGGAAGATAAGATCCGAGTAAAAACACCAAAGTCATATACAAAACAATTTTGCGTGTATTAAATTGTTGTTGGCTTAAATATAAAAACAAACTGCAAATAAACTCAAGTCTATTTAATTGAATCATTGGGTGACATTTCATACAAAAGGTGTTCCTCAGCCAACGTCTCAAGTCTTCCTACCTACGATATACAAAGTTGGTACATCTGAAGTACTGAGTTTGTAGAGAGAAAAGCAGAACCCGAAGGCTGCCGCGTGACTTCAGCCAAACGGTTAACGGTTACAACAACAACCCCTGAGTTTTACGGAGTTGCTTAACAAAATCGAATGGGAACTTTCAGGTTTCTCATGCCTACTGACGTGAGAAGTAGGCATGAAATGAAAGTACGACTGGGTGAACATGGTATTTTGTAGTCGGTAAACTCGCCTACTGCGCTTTTACTTGTTTTAGCTTGCTTTTTGTTACCTTTATCAGCCAACAAATAAATTTGGTGTTTTCCAAACTTGATTTGAAAAAAAATCATAATTTTCACCTGCAAATACATAATTCAACATTTCAACAACAATTACTCAATAATCCCACTTTACAGGCACAATTATTCAAATAATTGTAAAAGTAATTAAATTCTGATATATTTACTGAATAATCATAATTCAAAGTTACAATTACGTTTATAAAAAAAATCGTAATCAGGAATTGTTTTTTCAATATATGAGAAATTGTTTTTATGGTAATGTAAACTAATTAAATACGGTAAGTAATGATTACATTACAGCTCTGATATATTTATATTATTTTCATGTAGTCGTCCCAGTGGTACAATGGTTAGGAAAATAAAGAGTGTTTATAGTCGTTAGTAAAATGTTAAAAAATACATGAATTTGAAAGAGCACTAAAAAAATAGAGGAAAACTAACTTCGGCTCGACCGAAGTTTTTATACCCTTGTAGCTTGTATGATTTATATAAATTAGTAGCCTGATTCCACTGACACAAATATGTACATTTGGCCGAATGACAAGGCCTGATATATACATTTTCAACACCCAATTTCTTTGGCAGCTATACTATATAGTTGTCCTATCAAACTTGGTGGAATTATGTGAAAGCATAGAAAACTTATAAATACGAGGTTTGGGGACGTTTGCGTTGAAGACAAACAAGTTATTCTCACTAAAACAACATTTTCGATAGATGGTTCCTATGGCAGCTACATGCTATGGTCATCCGATCTGGCCGGTTTCGGCAAATGTGCAGCGTATTTGTACCAAAAGACTTCGTGCAAAGTTTGGTTTGGCTTTAAAATTGATGGAGGAGATAGCACAGACGGACAGACGGGCGGACATGGCTATATCAACTCAGCTCGCCATGCTGATCAAGAATATATATACTTTATGTGGTCGAAGATGCTTCCTTCTATGCGTTACAAACATCTCGACAATTTTAATATACTATACTATAATTTGTTCGAGGATGTGACTGAGAAGTTAAGTGATTGTCCGACTTCTAGTAAGTCGGGTTTAGGCAGATGACTGGCATTTGGAAAATTATAGTTGAACACGGGAAAAGCAGGTTGGGTCGTAACAAATGACGCCCAATCGAAAAACCTAATCTACTGTGACACATTTTTGAACTGAAAAAAAATGATCGGGTCGAGACCAAACAATTCTGAAGGGGTGTGATGGTAGTATAAAAACCCAGTCTTGATTTGGTCTGATTAGCTGCCGTTTTCTTTTTATTGCACTTGGAACTTTTCAGCTTCAGAGTAGGACTAACGATTCCATATCTCGTAAATTATTATGAGTCTATAACAAAGTTGTTGCTCTTGGCTTGGCCTACAAAACATTTCTTTGTAGCAAATCAAAAAAATTATATCTTAATACTTAAAATTACAAAAGTTTCCCAAAAAAGCCAAGTTTTGACCACTTTTCTACAGTTTTTCAACTTCATCTTGAAACCCGTTTCAAATTTGGACATGTAATACAGCAGAAAATTGTAGCTTAGACCAAAATAAACAAACCGTTAGAACGAACTAACTTCATTGAGTTACTTTCATATAGTTATAGGCCCACAAGCACGTACAACAGTCATAAAAACTCGAAAAAACGAACATTTTCGGTAAACAAGTAAAAATATTAAATTTTTTTTTTACAGTTTTTAAGTTATGTTTTTTTTAGTATTTTCTTGATTTAATACAAAACAATCGAAATTTTTGACTGTGTCGGCCAATTGGTACCAAAAATGGCCACTTTTCGAGTTTTGTTTCCAATTCTACATGCTTAAGGGCCCGTAACTATACGAAGGACCAATCGAATGAAGTTGGTATGTTCCAATCGTTTGTTTATTTGAGTCCAAGCTACGTTTTTGTACTATATTGCTTAGTCAAATTCGGTACAGTTTTCAAGACACAGTTGAAAAATAGTACAAAATGAGGGGAAAACATGATGATTTTAAGACATTTTTGTAATTTTGAGTATAATGATGTGACTTTTTTGACTTGCTACTTAAGAATGTTTTGTAAGCTAAGCCAAGAGCAACGACTTCCTCTAAGACGTCAATGCAAAATTCCAAATAGTTTACGAGATATGGAGCTGTAAATCCCAATCAGAAGCTGAAAACTTCAAAGTGCAATAAAAAGAAAACGGCAGCTAACCAGACCAAACCCAGCGCATTTTTTTGTACTATTATCATACCCTTTCAGAATTTTTTTGTCTCGACTCTATCAACTTTTTAGTGCTGCACTTTTCCATGTTAAGTCATCTGGACGCCGGTAAGATCCCTAATCTAAGCCTGTTGCTGCCACGACTAGGACTAAGGAGTTGGACAGCTTTCCTGAATACAGCCCGTAAAAAGGTCCAGAGAGAGGAGATGAGCTGGTCACAGATTATATAAATGAATTCTGCTGCTGCGTTGGCGTTCATACCAAATTCTGTTAGGGAAGAACGGATGTTCAAATTAATTTTCGAGTTACAATAACTTAAAGAAAAACTTTTCTGATATGCCCAGAGTTTTCCTGTAGGGGACGTGATCTATGCACGATTCCTAGAGGATCAAAGCATTTGTTGTTCGGCGGGAAGCCCCATATCTAAATATCAAAACACAGAAGAACGAATCCATGTATGTATAAGGTATTAAGCACGGAAAAAAAACTAATGAAAGAACATATGAATCCAGATACTGATCAGAACGGTTAGTCATTTTACCCTATTATATTTATGAAAAGAGCCTAGAGAAGGGTAGAAAAATATATTAAAAGTAGTTTTACAAAAAGAGACGAGTATTATAAAAAACCAGGAGATTCGATTTTAAATGAAGGTCGAGATACCGAATAAATGACTCCAGTAACCACTAGTGAGCAGCACCAAAAGACAAATAAGCAGGCAGGTCAAAATCGCACGAGTATGACCGATTTGCAAATCGGCAATATGGTGGACGGGGATAATGAAGATTTCGGGATCGGAGAAAATAGAGGTACAGGATGGGAGACAACATTGCAGATTACGAGCGAAATCTTCCCACATCTCGTTGCTGGCAATATAATGAATCAGCCAGTAACCAAAAAACTTATGCAGAACCAATCATTCCGTCTGAGATTTCGTCGGCGATCAACTTGACTCTGCTTCAGGCACACGAAGCGTTTCGGGCCTTAATGGCAACTGAGTTAAGCAGTTTTTAAGTGCAGATTTAGCAAGATATGCTGGATTGTAAGCAGGAAGTACCCGCAATGATCAGGGGGGGCAAATCTGAAAGAAGAAGGGAGTTACAAATCGAACCGAGCAGGTTGAAAGCAACGCCAAGCATTCCTGCAAGTCGCCACAATGCCACACGCAAAGCCAGCAGCATCAAGGTCCGAGTCATCATGTTTTCCATAACATAGGCGATGGATATTACGTCCATGCTAGACAGTGGCACATTATGTACAATCCGCCACGGAAACATCAACATTGTTCCACCAACCGCATCACCGCCAGCAGCATCAATCAGAGGGGAAACCGATCATGAGGTTGCCAATGAGGCACTCTCAAAATGGTGTTGGCGTCTCCTCATACGTTCCACCCATTGGCAGAAATTCAGAAATTAAGGCTGCTCGTCTTCTTGGTGACTTGTCCCAGAATACGAAAGCCCTTACTATGAGGAGAAAATCTTGCATCCGGATGATCTTCCAACAGCTGAATTAGAGGAGACAGAGCTGATTATTGCCCGGCTAACTCTTTCAGTGGCGAAGCGAATTCACACTCACATGCTACATATGTACATAATCACAGCTTAGATCTCAGCGCGTGGGCGATGGCCTACGTTGGGCAGGAAACCGGAGAGGAACCGTAGACGTACGATATGAGGATTACAAGTGACTACCGAACAGCACATTATCAACTCCTGTTTCTTTATCCATTCGGAAACCGGAGTGTGCTGTTGTGTGCTGGTAGCAAGACTCGAAATTGGTGTTTCGTTTGTTTTGATTGTATATTATCGATAGTCAAGCTGGCGATAAGCGATACTCGGACCAGGGCTGCGCACGAGTGGTTTACTGGGTAGTGCTGGTTCACTAGTTCCGAGCGAGGGAGCGGGTCAACAGTTTAAATTGCGACCGTCCTGGGCGAATAGTGGCCCCGATAAAATTGTATGGGGAGAAATGTACATTTTGCTCAAAATGCGAAAATTCAAAATGCAGTTGTAGTGAGTACAGCACAATAAACTCGGCCACTATTAATATTATATGTAATCAAACTGATCTGCGAAGTTTGGTCGCTTACCGTTTGAGCGAGCTATTTTAAGTGTATTATGACTTCGGCACAGACGAAGTTAGATTTGCTTAAAGGTTCACCTTAAATAAATTATAAAAATGTAATCTTCAATTAAAGCTATTTATTTCGCACAAACTGTTTAAGCAATATCAGAAAAGTAACGGGAATTATGGTTTTTAATCATTTTATTTATAATACCTGAAAAATAAACATAATAAAATTAATTTTTATAACCTGTACCTTTGGTACAGAGTATAAAAAGCCTAGTTCATTCAGACATGTATGTACCTTTGGTACAGAGTATAAAAAGGGAAAATGAACTAGGCTCTGTGTACCTTTGGTACAGAGTATAAAAAGGGAAAATGAACTAGGCTTTTTATACTCTGTACCAAAGGTACACAGAGTATATTAGGTTTGTGCAAAAGTATGTAACAGGGAGAAGGAATCATTTCCGACCCTATAAAGTATATATATTCCTGATCAGCATCAAAAGCCGAGTCGATATAGAGATGTCCGTCTGTCTGTCTGTCCGTCTGTCTGTCCGTCTGTATGAACGCACAGATCTCAGAGATGGTAAGAGATAGAGGTTTGACATGTATGGGACATATATTTCTTATACTTGCAGGCATAGTATGTGTAGATATTTCGACAAAGATTTTCGATATCAGTTGGAAGTTTTTGAGCATAAATAAAAAGAATGGTGAGTGCATTTGAGATAAAATAGATTGGTATCTATTCGTAATATGAATAATGTCTCTCCTAAGAGTTTCACTCTGGAATGCAAATGGCATTCCTCGCCACAAAGTGGAGTTATCAAAAATTCTCCAAGACAATGAAATCGACATAAAGCTTCTTGCGGAAACTCATCTGACGGACAGATATAACTTTCAATTACCGGGGTATGCATTTTATGGCACAAATCACCCAGATGGTAAAGCCCATGGCGGAACTGGCATCGTAGTCAGAAACCGCATTAAGCACTACCCACTATCGGGAAACTACCTACAAGCCACATCAATATGTGTAGAATTTAAAAGAGGCAATATCACCTTGTCGGCGGTTTATTGTCCGCCACGCTTTGCAATATCAGAAAATCAATTTCTAGATTTCTTTAATACACTAGGTCTAGCCCATAGCCGTTACATCGAAAAACTATCGCCTACAAGCACCAAATTCCCCCTATGGAGAGCACTCGCAAGCATAAAGCCACCTGCAGAGGTAGACACGCCTTTGAGGAATCAGAGAGGAAAATGGGCCCGCAGCGACGAAGAAAAGGTAAATGTCTTTACACTTTACTTAAGAAATGTTTTCCAGCCGAATCCACCAACCAATGCATATGCACTGCCACTGATTCCCACTGCCGCACAGACTCACCCAATCAAAGTTCATTCTCTTGAAATAAAAAATGTTATAACAGAACTCAAGCCCAAAAAAGCACCAGGACATGATCTTATTACGCCTAAAATGATTATGGAACTTCCAAGTCCTGCCATTACATATATCTCGAGAATCTTCAATGCGTACCAACTCAGTGGAAGAAACCGACAATCATAATGATTCAGAAACTAGGAAAGGATAAAAAGCAAGCGTCATCATATAGACCCATTAGCCTGCTACCTTGCTTATCAAAAGTATTTGAGAAGATCTTACTTCGCAAAATTGATACCCATGCAAAAAATATAATTACTTCACATCAATTTGGGTTCCGATCAAAACACGGGACCATTGAGCAAGTCAACCGTTTAACTTCAGATATTCGGACTGCGTATGAGCACCACGAATACTGCTCTGCCATTTTCCTAGATGTTGCCCAAGCGTTTGACCGCGTTTGGTTGGACGGGCTTATATTTAAAATTAGGACACTGCTTCCCCCAAATACACACAAACTCTTAAAATGTTATGTCAACAACAGAGTTTTTTCTGTTCTTCAAAATGAGTACACAACGGAAGAGTCCACCATTGGAGCCGCAGTGCCACAGGGTAGCGTTCTCGGTCCTTTTCTGCATGTATTGTACACTGCCGACATCCCAACAGACCCCCGACTACAACAAGCAAAATCTCCGAACTAGCAACACGTGTTTACGGCAGAGTTTATTTTGAGATTGGTTGCATACTAACGGTGCTTTTGCTTTTTAATTTTCATATTTACCGAACGGAGTTCTCACATTGGACAGAGGTCAGGTCACAGACCAAAGGGAGCAATGCCAGGCTCTGGCAGAGAGGGAAGGCCTCCCAGCAGAGGATGTACAACCGCCAGAACAGCCCAGGCAGTGCACACAAAAAAATCTGGTGGGTAAAATTAACTAACGCTGACAGTAACTTTTTTCGAAATTTTTTATGCATGTGGTTTTGTTGTTGCTTGGTAACTGTGCTAACAGTAAAATCTACAGAAGAAATTGTAAAGTTCACGGCTTTATTTTGGCTCGTATTTTGTTGTTGCATTTAACAACTGTACGCTGAGTAAATTCAACCACAAATATTTTTTCACATATTTTGTTGTTTTAATAAGTTACTGCTAACTACAGAAACTTTACCATACAAATAGTTACTCTGACGTGATTTTTTCATCTCATTCTTTGTTTTTGCAGCAATTTACTGTACCCACAAGTAAATCTTACCGCACAAATAGTATAGTATAACTTTTTAAATGAATTTTGTTGCTTCACGGATTAACTCTACCGACAGTAAATCTAACCGCGAAAATTGTTGATTGAGAAAATTTCAGTTTGACCCTTATATTTATATTGTACTTTCACTAAATTTGAACTTTAGAATTACTAGTGGTCTCATTTATGCGACATTTAAAAAATTTTTGGTGCATGTGGTTAGGCAGATTCAATACAAGTAATATGTTAGACGCGTTTCTATTAACGCGCGCCGTAGCGTAACTGGTAAAGACGTCCGTCCAATCGTGTTCAGTCCAAGGGCCCAGAGTTCGAATCCCCCCCCAAGGTAAGTAAAAATTTTTCAAATAAAATAAAAATGTGTTTAATTCAAACAATTGTTTCAGAACCAAAATTGGTGGGTGGGGGTGTTAAGGTTGCCTCTTCTGGTCTGGGATGATGATGAGCTCAAGTAGATTGGCAACTTGTGACAGCGAAAATAGTATCCAACCCTACTTTTCTTCAGTTGAGTAACAGCTGTTAAATTTCTATTTTTATGGTAAAATTACTGTACACACAGTAAGAAAATTTACTTACTGTACGCATCGGTTAATATTACTAATTTTGTGGGTTGGCGCATTTCTAAACGATATTTTCAGTTAGATTTACCATTGCAATAGTTCTCTTTGCGTAAAGGTTTACGTGATAGTTACTGTCAAATTTTGTGAATTTTACCGACTTTTTGGGTTGGCGCATTTCTAACCCAAAATATCGGTTAAATTTAACCGATTTTTTTGTGTGTGGGAAGCAGGTTCGCAGCTAGACCCAAAAAACAAATGGAGGAGGAGGCGACAACATCAAAAAAAGCAACGGAACAAATTGACAAGGCGGGAAAAAATGCAAGCAAGCCGCAAATCGCGCCAAAAATGATACCCAAAGGGAACACGAAAGAGAAGACAAAGACTGCAGACAAATCCAAATTGGATTCTATTGCGGAAAACCCAAAGACTGAGTGTAAAACTGTGAGTACAAATACAAGGGCAAGCTATAACTAGGAATTAAACATGTATGAAGAGGAGCACAAAGGCCATTACATTGTTTTTATTGACAAAACCTGTGATACAGGCAATCGTAAGGCCATTAACCAACTGGAGCTATGAGCTGCTGCACGAGTTGAAAATTGGTGGTATTGAGGAGATTTCTAGAATAGGTTATGGTAAGTGTAGGGTTAAACTCAAGTCAGCACATAGTGCCAACAGTCTAGATAAGACACATACTCTAAGTCAAAGAGGATTCTTGCCGAAGATTTTTAGGCATTTTATTCACAAAGCAGGCATAATATTCAACATTCCGCTAAATCTCTCGGACGAGCACTTAAAAAAGATTATCTGCACAGATGTACCAATAGCAGAAGTGATTAGAGTTAAAAGAAGGGATAGGAACTCAAGGGACTTAGTACCAACAGGAAGGGTCAAGATCTGGTTTAGGGGGCAAGTTTTACCAGGAGAAGTAAAGTTCCTGTATTCAAGAGTAGCGGTTCAACCTTTCATTTTATTTAGACAATGTTTCAGATGTTTCCGTTTTGGACATGTAGCCCAGCATTGCAAGGGAACTGCCAGGTGTCATAGTTGTGGGCTGGAGCACGAGAAAGATGTAGTATGTGCAAATACGGGTTGTGCAAATTGTAGGGAGGAGCATGTGGCAACATATAGGCATTGCTCGGCTAGGATAAAAGCGTACGCTATTGAAAAGTGCGTGACACTTGAGAATTTATCAAGGACAGAGGTAAAGCAAAGACACCCATTGCTTTTCGAAAGATTGCTACCGGATCTAACAGACCATAGAAATTTCCCATCGCCAGGTAGTCAAGGTACTAGTTTAATGCCAGGGAGAAACGGTAGTGCTGAAGCTGCGAGAAACATACACGCAATTTCATCGTATGCCAAAGAGGCTAGAAAGGCAGAAAATTGAGAGAGGGAGAGAGCAAATGCGGCAGCCACTATGTTGGAATGGCGTAATGCTATAAGACAGGAAAAGAGTCCAGTCACAGACAGGTTTCTTGGATTTGCTTCACAGGAAGAATCGTTTGCTCAGGACAAGTTAAATCTTCTTAGCTCAAAGCTAACTGCTTTCCTGATGGATCAAAACAACAATCTTAGCGCTGACTCAGCTGCAAAAACTTTTATAACGGAGTTGGAGGATTTTATTAACGCAAGCAATGCTGAACTTGACAGCAGACGGATAGCTTCAGAAATCAACCGCAATATCATACTCTCTCAATGAAAGTCCTACAAATAAATATCCAAAGTTTGACAAGCAAAAATAACAAACAACTCCTAAATATGTTTCTAATAAATAACGAAATTGACATTGCTATAATATCAGAAATCTGGCTTAAGGATAACCCGGATTGCAGCATAATGGGCTATAAATTCTACTGCAAGCCCAGAGGTGATGGTTATGGTGGAGTAGGCTTGTACGTGAGAAACGGTATCAAATTTAGAGTTCTAAAGTTAGATAGCAGTATTGGAGCCATTGGCATTCAAACCTTAAATCTTCATAGGAATATAAATATTTTCAGTCTGTACGCAGCACCATCGACTTCTTTCCTAAACTTTAAATCAGGTATTAACAGTGCTTTCACCTTAGCGGTATCTTTGAGCAATCCTTCCATCATTGGTGGAGACCTCAATGCCAAATCTACAATTGGGGGGAGTCTTAGTGGGGATGGTAAAGGTCGTGTCATTGAACACGCTGCTCTGAAAGCGGGTTTCATATGTCTTAACGACGGTTCCCCGACCTTTTCGCTCAGTCCGGTGCATTTTTCCGCTATTGACCTATCTTTCTCAAATCTGAGAAGTAATAACGTCAATTGGAAGGCATACAACGCAAAAATTACTAATAGCAATCATTTCCCGATTACTATGGAAATTAGCGCCATGGACACAAATACCTATTTGAAAAAAGTGCTGCAGCAAGCAGTTTCACTGATTTAAAGTCAGTTGAAAGGAAAGTTAGACGCATCACTAAGGTAAATACAGTTGAAATACCGAGCAAAAACGCATATGCGCCCAAAAAATGGTGGAATCCAGATGCAGAAAAGTTGTTTAGATTAAGGAATGCTAGCAGAAGAAAGTTTTACACTACTAGAAAATTTGAGGATGCAAGACTGGCGATAGCTGCGGAAGCAAAGCTACAGCAACATATTAAAAATTGCAAAAGAAATAATTTCCAAGAATTAGTATCAGAAATATCGTCTTCTCCATCCATGTGGAACAATGTAAAAAATTTAAAGAAGTATAGACAGGAAAAGCACATATGGAATACTTAGTCAGATGAGGAAGACATGGAGTTCTTACAAAACGTCAAGAATGCGCCTAGAGCTTACGCAGGTTGTGTCAACAACACAGCTCCAGTTCCTCTTCTTAGGATGCACATACCCACAACCTTTAGTTTTGATGATTTTGTGTTCTTCATAAACTCCAGAAGCCCCAACTCTGCTAGGGGTCTGGATGGGATAGCTTATAAGATGATTAAAGCTCTACCCCCTGATAAAAAGTAAGATTTATTAAGAATACTAATCAATATATGGGAGACAGGTATCATCCCTGAAAGCTGGAGACAGATTCAGGTGGTTCCAGTCACTAAAAAGAACTCGGACGCATCTCTAGTTAATTATAGGCCGATATGTTTACTTAGCACACTGTTTAAAGCCATTGAGGCTTTAATTAAAAGGAAATTCGAAGAACATATCATAGAACAAGATCTCCTGTCAGAAAGGTCCTACGCTTTCAGAAAACACAGGTCCACGACTCAGTGCATAAATGATCTTGTAAACAAGGTTCAAGCGCTAAAAGTGAAGGGATATCAGGTGGTGGCAGCTTGCCTGGACCTTCAAAAAGCTTTTGATTGCGTAGAAATAGACACCCTCGAGATAAAGTTGAATAATATGGAATTTGACTCTTGGCAGGTAGCTTGGATTATATCTTTTCTGAGAAGACGCATTCTAGTTAAAGGAAATAGTAAGCTTGAGGTTGACAGAGGAGTTTGTCAGGGTAGTTGTTTGAGTCCCACACTTTTCAACATTTATGCTGCTGATCTGCATAATCTGAACGGTACGAATAGCGTTTTGTTCCAATATGCGGATGATTTCTTTCTAGTGTGCTTTCACAAGGATCTCAGTCCGGCCAGAGATATCTTACAGCGTAGTATGATCCTTTTTGAAGAAGAATGTAGATTGATAAATTTATCCTTCAACCCAAATAAATCCAGTGTGATTCACTTTAATAATCGTAGAGTGCAATTGAACATTTCTCATCAGGGGATATGTATCAAGGAGGTAGATCAAATAAGATATCTTGGTAGAGTAGTAGCAGCAAACAACTCTGCGTGCTCTCATGTGGATAAGGCTATATCAGACTCAAATAGAAGTTGCGCGTTTTTGGGGTTGCTTAGTGGTTGTAGATTCGGGGTTAATCCGGAGAAAAGTCTAATTTTGCATAAAGCGTTTGTAAGAAGCAGGCTTGAATACGCATGCTCCTCCTTCAGCAACCTGTCTAAAACTGCAATGGATAAAGTCAAAGTTCATACAAATCAACATCTTAGGAAGGCCCTAGGGCTTATCAAATGTACTCCAGTCCCGGTTATCTATCACATGGCTGCTGAGCTGCCTCCTGAATACAGGTACAAATTCCTCACTGCTAAAGAGTTAGCCAAATCGTTCGCATACAATTTACCAATATGTGATACAATTAGGGAAAACTTAGGAATAAATACTAGCTACAGTAGGGTTTATAGAGAGTTTGAAGAAATCTTAGGACGCATAGAAGGAGTAGGATCAGGAAATATACAATGTAAAAAGCTAAAAGTAGACATAGACTTTTTTAAGGGAACAGCCAAAAACAAAAGATCCATTAGCGAGACATGTATCCGTATTCTTTTCCAAGAAAAAGCTGTTTATCTTAAAAGTAGAGGTTTCAACTTGTATTATACAGATGGTTCAGTAACAAATCGGCACACCAGTGCGGCATTCTTAGAAGACAACTCAGGGTTTACAGCTAGCTGTTATACAGATAAAATTCTATCATCTCTCTCGTCTGAACTCATTGCTATAGAGAAAGCAGTAAACCATGCCATTTCTAGAAATTTTTCTCATGTTGCCATACTCACAGACTGCAAAAATGGTGCGAACCTGTTAGGAAAGGAAGAGCAATGTAATTACATAGCTAAAAACATTAGACAGAAAATTCAGAATCACTCGAGGATACTCGCAGCGGAAATCCATTATATCCCTGGACATATGGCAATAGAGCAAAACGAGATTGTGGACAGAAAGGCAAAGGATGCTCCACAAGAAGGAAATTTTATGGCAATGAAATGGAGCTTAAAAGATGCAATCTGCAATATATATAGAAGTATCAAGGACGACTGGGAAAAAGAATATGCTGACTTTGTAACACAAAAAGCCAGGGGATACTGTGATCTCTTTCCAGCTACGATCAACAAACCTTGGTTCAAGGATAAAAGGTGCAAATACAAACCAAAGGAAATAAAACTAATAAACAGACTGTTAAGTGGAAATGCCTTCGATAATTACACACTAACAAAGATGCATGTGAAAAACGATAACAGATACGATACTTGCGATGAATTCGATGACGCTTCGCACATAATATTTAACTGTGAAAAATATCGCACGACAAGACAACGCTTCACATCGCTAACTTTGTACAACAACATATACACGTTCTTTAAACAGAAAAGCATTGACGCCTACCAAGAAATTTTCGACTTCATAGAGGAAATCAACATAGATTTGTAACTAAATAGAAAAACAGCAAACTTCCAACAGTTGCCGCGGCGATTTCCACTTATCAAATAAGTGGGCGGCCAAATAATCCCCCATTACTTACGGGTTTTAGGGTAACATAAACACAAAAAAAAAAAAAAAAAGACCCCCGAATAACAATATCCACTTTTGCGGATGATACGGCAATTCTAAGCAGATCACGATGTCCAATTATCGCATCAAGACTTTTGGCAAGCCACCTAGCTCACGTGGAGGAGTGGCTGGCCAACTGGCGCATAAAAATTAACGAGCAAAAGTGTAAACACGTGACGTTCACACTCAACAGAAGCACCTGTCCCTACTATACCACAATCAAACGATGGTGTTTACCTTGGTGTCCACCTCGACAGGAGGCTCACTTGGCGCAAACACATACAGCGGTGTCACAGAAATCTCTAGAGATTTCATCTTCGGTTGGTTTGCAAATCGCTCGAAAAATTCGTCGGTATCACAGAACTTCAAGAGATTTCATTTTCTTATTTGAAAGTCTAGTTAGAACAGAAGCTGTTCCAATTGAACTATCATCTGTAAAAACAGGACTGCATTTCTCGCAAAAAAAATTCTCTTTTTTTAGTTAAGCCGGGTATCCAGCACCGCGGAAACTAAAAATTCCTGGCAAACTTCATATAAAAAAAACTGTGCCAGGAATTTTTAGTTTACCTTTTCGTTGCTTGAGTATCCAGCAACATGAACGAAACCCACAGTTTCTTATCGATAGTTGGCCTATCGATAGCGCGTGTGGATCGAGAGAACAGCTGATACACAGCTCAGGAATATATTGGTTACAATTATTTTGGACGTGATGAGCGAAAATATGGGGGGAATGCTTTTTTTTGTTTTTGTTATGAGCTGTCATCTTGCTGGGCAACCAGCAGCGCTCGAAGATTGGTAGGGGATGTTGCCAAGGGGACACTTATGCCAAATTGCTGAGGGGCCCGAGAGATGCCTTCAATGGACACAAAGGTCGATGGGATGTCGTAGGTTGAGACGACTTCTAAGCCTGTTTGTCGCCAGATCAGAGGCCAGAGGTATCTTGGAGTGAGCCACCACCATACATATTGATTTGGGCTCATAATGGCAGACGTCCAAATCGCGGTATTTAGTTGTGTGCCTCACATACCAAAGACCTCACATAAAAGACTCTTATTTGTTAAGGGTAGTGGAGCATGCCGTACCCCATACCGGGATCCTCTGGTCCAGGAAGGCGAGCAACTGGATGCAATAGATTCGAGATGAACAGAGAAATGCTGTGTCAAAATAGTTTGGGTGTTGAATTTTGCTAAATCTCCTGACAAAACACAAGAGATTTGAAACCAACCGAAAGAGATTTCTGTGACACCGAGAATTGGTTTTGGGTTGAAATTTGTTTGGAAGAGATTTCTGTGACACCGCTGAGTGTGACCGTTCTCTCAGAAGAAAATTGCGACGCGCGCTTTGTGTTTGTTTAAATGTTTGTGATTCAAAAATGAAGAACGTTGTAAGTTATCTCGGATTTTATATATTAGTAATTTAACGATTATGTATCGCATTTGAGACAGCATACGAGCATTTTGAAAAAAAAGACCTGCTGCCTAAAGTGGACGGAGTCATAAGTGCTCAAGTTTTTGGAGTTTGTGCTTAACTCTGTCAAAGATATTCAAGGTTCAGGGCACAATTCTCCTAGAAAGTTGGAAGTCACAAATTCTTCCACAATTGTATCCTGCCATCTTCCTCTGTAAATCTGCCAAATTGCATAAGCCACTTGCCGTGACCATACACAAATACATAATTAATTAAATTCACCTTAGTAAAGTTTCCAACATTTTAAAACTACATATTCTGCCCAAACCTATTATTAAAGAAGTTTAGAAAGATAGAATTTACAATGTTTTTCGGCATTTTTTGCTTTCGCGACTTAATTTAAATCTTGTGCCAATTGTCTATAGCCCAGCAAGAAATCGATACCGAAAGTCACCAATACAACTATACTTTTTTGAAATCACAAATACTATCCCTCTAGTTCTGCTAGTGGCGATTGACCATGCTCGCACTACCTACTTGGCTGGTTCAAACATGGGTACTTTCCTGAGTAACCCTATGGTAAAACAAATGCAATGCTAGCACCGTTTTTAATACCCTTGTAGAGGGTATATTAAGATTGTCGAGATGTTTGTAACGCATAGAAGGAAGCATCTCCGACCACATTAGGTATATATATTCTTGATCAGCATGACGAGCTGAGTTGATATAGCCATGTCCGTCTGTCGGTCCGTCGGTCTGTCTGTCCGTCTGTTTCTATGCTATCTCCTCCGTCAGTTTTAAAGCTATCTTAACCAAACTTTGTCCGAAGTCTTTTGGTACAAATACGCTGCACATTTGTCGGAACCGGTCAGATCGGATGACTATAACATATAGCTGCCACAGAAACCATCAGCCGAAAATGTTGTTTTAGTGAGAAAAACTTTTTTGTCTTCAACGCAAACGTCCTCAAACCTCGTATTTATAAGTTTTCTATGCTTTCACATAATTCCACCAAGTTTGATAGGACAACTATATAGTATAGCTGGCATAGAAATTGGGTGTAGAAAATGTATATAGGAGGCCTTGTCACAAATGTGTACATTTGGCCGAATGTACATATTTGTGTCTACTAATTTATATAAGTCATACAAGCTACAAGGGTATAAAAGCTCCGGTCGAGCCGAAGTTAGCTTTCCTCTTTTTTTTGTCTTCTAGCTTGCACGCGTTTTCTACATTGCTGGAACATTCTTTGCTTTTGTCTTTTACTTCAGTTTGTGACAGAATTTGCAGTTGCGCGTAGCTACGAATCCAAAGTGAAAACTAAAGTGCAGCGAATAATACACAAAATAAGGTAAGACAAATCACTTAATTCATCTAATATCTGAATTTTATGTTTCTAGATGCGATTACGTTGTCCAATGCAATTGGGCCTGCTGAAGACCACTTGCGTAAGCTGCAGAAAAATGAATTTTGTACAATTAATAGTACAAATAATAGTAATATAAGTAACGTATATAATAACGCAAACGAAAATATAAATAATAATAATATTTGAGAAATAAGACTGAATGCGAATAATAAACTATTTTTGTTATATTTTATCAGCTTGTGTTTTTTAACTTTTTACATGGCTACCCATTTCACCATCCTTTACATGGGTATCCATTTCAGCACCCCTTAGATGGGTACCCTATTCACTAGTTCGCGGTAAACGGTGTGGTGTCACTAGTCCCCATGTGCGCGGACATTTCATATAAAAAAGGAAATGATGAAAAGCATTTGTAGGGGTTAGTCGGGTAAGTACTGGTGGTCTTAGAGTAAGTAGTAATTTCGCTACTTACGAACTAATGCCCAGAACTAGAGGGGTAGGTCTAACATGACACCTAACGTCTTGGCAAATTCTTCCTCATCTATTTATTTTTGCAGTTCGGCCTAACGTATTCTATAACGATAGACGATAAACAGCTGTTTAGTTCTTAAGAACTTTGGCCATTTCTCGCGTGGTCGTCGAAGTAAACGGTTGGTTGAACTCACCATTGCACATTGGGCCCAATTTCCGATTTTTTGGCATAAAGTCGAAAATTTAACGGAAACAAAACTTATTTTTAATAATACACCTTTAAACTACATAGTCTATATACAAAGAATCAAATAATATTTTCGGTTGTTTGGCAATCCTGAAATTGTTATCGATTATCGAAGTCAGCAGTTGAGTGAAGGAATAGTTGTAATAAAATTGGCGTCAACTATTTGGTAACTTTGTCGACTTGCAAATCATATAAATTTACACAATAAGTTACTGCAAATAATGGATATTGAAGGCCATGGTATGTAGAATGTATAAATGGAAACATTTTTTGATAATGTTGGATATATTTCATTAATGTGTGTTGTTTTGTGTTGTCCATATACAGAGAAAACTTACCCAAAGTGCTCGCTTCTATAGAGTAGAACTAATTTGGAATTCATTGGAATCAATTATAATGCGTGTTAAAATAAACTTAAAAATGTAAATTACATTATCTTAATAATGCTTTTTACGGCCATTTGCGGCCCTTGCGGTATTCTCAACTTGTAGGTAAACTTGAGTTCACTCATGCAACGCTGCTCGACATATGGATTAACAACAATCGAGATGGTTCCGCTATTAAAAGCAGGATTTTTGAGCAACTAAGTGACTACAAGCTAAGCAATGAGAAAAAGGATGAAATAAACTTAAAAGTAAGCTGCATAGAAAAATATGTTAAGGTGAACCTGAAAAATGTAGACGTAATATCCGAACATTTAAGAATAGACATGCTAATTGGCCATCGTTGCATATGACAATTTTTTTGAAAATTCAGGAAGAGACACACAGCGTTAAAGAAATGGGTCGTCCTAAGCTTACATATAATGAGGCAGGACAGTGTTTGAAAAGAAAGTTGGCTTCCGCACCAGTCTTCTTATGCATGCAGCAGAATGCTCACTACAATGCTTACATGCCTGAATTGTTACTCAAGATCGCTTACAGAATGTAATTCAAAAAATGACATATAGGGGATAAAATGGAGAAAATACAAATGATGGGGAAAAAAATGTATACAAAAGAGAATGTATCAAGAATTGGGCTTACATGTGTATAAATCAAAGCAAAATGGAAGTGGGAACACTTACGATGGCAATACGGCATATAACATTATTAGCATTAATTTTGGAATATATTAATCGCAATTTCTTGTGAATTTCCAATTAATGCTTTTAAGTTCCAAAACCTCTGCGAAAAAACGTTTACTGCATTTATGACCAAGTACCCGTGGTACCCAATGTCCCCAACATTGCATAAAATACTGGTTCATGGATCTCAAATAATAACATCATCGGTTGTTCCGGTAGGTTGTGTTGGCAAAAATGAATCGGAAGCGCGCAATAAACTCTATAAACAAGATAGGAGATCACACGCTCGCGTGCCAACAATTTGATTGACGTGTTTCACAGATCAATTGACTCCTCAGATCCACTTCTTCCGAGTATTGCAATAAAAACAAGCAAGAGCGCTGTAGTCGAGTTTCCCGACTACAAAATACCCTGTTCAATTGAGACGCACATGCAAGCACACTCACATACACACTCACAGGCCTAGGATAGTATATATTAAGCCACCAGGTTCTAACTTTAAAATTGTGGCTGTGACACTTTTTTGCGGTTTAAGGGGGAAGGGGGGGGGGGAGGGGGTGATTTTCCAAATCTGAAACAAACTTGAACTGGGTACGGTATACACCTATGTGCATGCAAAGATTCGTGTCTCTATCTCTTATGGTCTCTGAGATCGACGCGTTCATACAGACAGACGGACTTCGCTATATCGACTCGGCTGTTGATGCTGATCAAGAATATATATACTTTATGGGGTCGGAGAAGCTTCCTTCTGGCTATTACATACATTTGCACAACTTCATAATCCTCTTTTCCCATTTTTAATGGGAACAGGGTATAAAAAGGATAGCTCAATTAAAAAAATTATTGTTGCCAAAAGAGGTCATTTCGCTTTTAGAAACACGTCTTATCGCACCTTATAATAGGAATGATTCACTTAACTGTGATTCCGAATCTGATTCTGAATGTGATGCTGCAAGTTTCTACTCTTTTGAACTATTATTTTTTGTTAAGAACCGTTTTTAATATTTAGTTTCAATTTGCAATGCTCTTTTGAAAAACCTGTAGCTTCAAGCCTAAACAAATATGTTTGCACCTCATTTATATGAAATGAATGTTGTCTTTTATTTTAACTATTATGGTAATATTGCATAACGGTATTATGGTAATATTTCTTTTAAATTTAAAATTTTTATAGAGCTATTTGTAGGGGAAATCAAAATTACGGTACGTATGCGCAATGCATTAAGGTAGGCGTGTCCAAAATCATCCAAAATTGTTTCCATATATTATATTATGCATTCTATAATTATCATATATACCAAGTTCAGCTCTGCAGCATCTATATTAGATTTTATGTCGAAAAATCGGCAATTGGGCCCAATGTGCCTTGCAAAGGGTACTATAATTTTTCCCAGACGTTTGCAACGCTTATAAACTATATATATATTGTTGATCAGGGCGACGAGCTGAGTCGATTGAGCATTGTCTCTCCGTCTGTTTCTACGCAAACTAGTCTCTCAGTTTTAAAGCTATCGAGATAAAATTTTGCACAGAGTCTTATTTGTCTGCACGCTGCTAATATGTTGGAACCGACCGGATCGGATGACTATATCTTATAGCTGCCATTGGAACCATCGGTCAAAAAATGGGTCTTAGTGAAACAAACTTTTTTGTTTTCAATGTTAGCGTCCTAAAATTCGTCCATTAACAACGCAAAAAACGCATTTTTGAATGCTTCGCATTTCAAAATTAACGGGCACTTCTATGTTCGCTCAAAATTTCAAGCTTTTGCACTTAAAAAGTTCAGCCCTAAGCTTAAGCATTACCACCAGAAAGATGAAAGCGCTCATTGCTTGTCTATTTTTGCTTTCACTGCTTTTAGCAGTTCCCAACTGATCTAAGCAATGATTGTATGGAGAGGCAGTTGGCAATAATGCTTTCTTCAGCGTAAAGCCTACTGAAGAGTCGTTAGGGATAACGATGAAACAGTTCTGTATAGGCAACCAGCTCTTTTTGGTGGTACAATGCATAAGTTGTTTACAGTTGTGAACAAACGCAACTTTTTCGGACCTAGAGCCAGCCAACTCACACTAATTAAACATTAGAAAGGTCGCCAAATAAATTACAAGTCCATTATTAATATTATATGCTTTTAAACAGATTTGCAAACTTTGGTCAAAATCGGATGACTATATCTTATAGCTGCCATAGGACCGATCGGTCGGAAAATGGGTCTTAGAGAATAAAACATTTTTGTTTTTAAGGTCGGTGATTCTTAATATTTAACGGTTTCAAACTAATTTGAAAAAGTTGATCGACATCGGGTGACTATATCTTATGGTTGGCATAGGACCGATCGGTAGAAAATGGTTTCTAGTAAGAAATTTTTTTGTTTTTAGTGTTAGCGTCCTTAAAACCACTGATTACTAATTCTATATGCTTTCAAATATATTCGCAAAATGTGGTCGAAATCGGATGACTATATATTATAGCTGCCATAGGTACCATCGGTCGGAAAATGGGTCTTACTGAGAAAAACTTTTTTGTTTTCAATGTTAGCGTCCTCAAACTCGTCCATTATTAATATTATATACTTTCAAACAGATTTGCAAATTTTGGTCAAGATCGGATGACTATATCTTATAACTGTCATAGGAACCATCGGTCGGAAAATGGGTCTTACTGAGAAAAACTTTTTTGTTTTCAATATTAGCGTCCTTAAACTCGTCCGGTATTAATATTATATGCTTTCAAACAGATTTGCAAATTTTGTTGAAAATCGGATGACTATATCTTATAGCTGCCATAGGACCGATCGGTCGGAAAATGGTTCTTAGTGAGAAAATCTGTTTTGTTTTCAATTTTATCATTCTTAAACTCGGCGATTGTTAATTTGATATGTTTTCAAAAAGATTCGCGAAATTTGGTCGAAATCAGATGTTTATCTGTCGGAAAATGGGTTTTAGTTAGAAAAAATTTTTGATTTTTATTTAAGCATTCTTAAACTCTGACATTTCAAAAACAGCATTGGCAAGGGTATAAAAACTTCGGCACAGACGAAGTTAGCTTTCTTTTCTCGTTTTTATTTAACTTGTAAATAGGTAAGGTACTAGGTACTTTTCATGCGTGATTTATTTCGCTCCGATTTTCCAGCCGATATGCTGACGCGCTCTGCCATATTGAAAAAAAAGTATCAGGGACCTTTTACTGGACGTCCGGTAAACATTCCGTGTTCAAAAACTATACGATCCATGCTAGATAACAGGAAGGCGGCCCTGCTCTCAATTTCACTTTCGCAAACATTTTGCGATTTTTAGACAAATTTTGTTTTGAAAAATGGTTTTAAATCGCAAAATTGTACATTAACTCTGTGAAAATTTGAGCACGGCTGTATAAGAAAAAAATCGCAGGTATTTTTCAAAATACTCATTCTATATGAACGACTGCCCATATCTGGAGTTGCAATAACAAAAGTTACTTTCGTGTAACCGGCCACTAAATAGATAGCAATCTACATCGTCATTCTCTCGTGCTCGCATATATGTAAGCGTGTGCGATTTTCCCACACACATGATATAATTGCTACTATATTAGCTGAAGTTCATTGGAAATAACGACTTAGAGATATCCAAATGTTAAACAGTAACAGAAAATGTATCCAACTTCATTAAAGCATATAAAGTGTAGAGTTTTGAAGGAAACATTTGAAGCCTGAGTTTTTAGACGAGTCTGATTTAAAGGTAATAGAGCGGGATAGCTCAGCTGATGCTGAAATTATTTTTCCAAGACACTTTAGATGCGCATCACACGCTTTGAACTTAGTTTCAACTCAATATTCAACGAATTTTGGAACTACACAATTTAAAAAGTGTATGTACAACTTTAAAAAACCATTATTAACAAATACAGAAATTAAGGCTATTGATTAGACTGGCCCTTAAAAAAAAATTGTAAAGCGCCGGGCAGAAATGGTTTCTCCTTGAGCCCAAATGAGACCATAAAAAATTTGGGGCCGATCGGATAAGGTTTGATGGCCGCCCCATCGACCTAAAGATCCATAGAGCAAAATGTATAAGAAAAATGGGGGGTAAAATCGGGTTTTGGATCGTAGAATTTTATACACTTGTTTTGTCTGCCATATTTTGGTTGCTTTTTATTAAAATATATCTAGAAAGTAGTTTTGAAAAGAAAAGTGGCCAATTCAAGATAAAAAAAACGAAAAAAATGATTTAGCAGAGCTTTTTGGTTTTTTTTTCACATATTTTTTTTCAAAAATTTTAATGAAAAATAAAAAGTAACAACGTATAAATTAATTCGTTATTGATTATACGGACATTCAACACTTAAGCTGAAATTTTAAATTTCTATAAACATTGTACAATTTGCGCTACTATCGAAATCGATAAAACTTTGTTATCGATTGTACCCGTGTCTCATTTGCATCGTTATAACTACAGCTGGCTGATATTAATTTTCGTTTGTGTACGTTTTCTTCATAAAAATTATAATATAATGTCATTGTCGCATTCTAAATCGTCCTCGAATATATCAGCAAGGAATTGTTCGATTGTCACTCGAAATGTAGCTGCGTCTGTGCAAACAGTTGATATGGTCGGCCGCATCACACATCAAATATTGCGTGCCAAATTGCCGTCAAATCGGCAAGTCCTGCATCTTTTCTTTTACAACATGCGAATTGTTAAGCTTACATCTAAAGAAAGTTCGAGATTAACTATGAGCGCGGTTTCCATATATTGGCAACAGGCACGTATACCAATACGAGAAATTCACAAGTGCAGTGACATATTAATTGAACTTTATGAGAAATGGAACGCTGCTCGAAAAGGAGATAAGCGTCCCAAACGTGCAGAGTTTTTGGGAATCTTGGATGATCTCTTTGATATTGCTCATGCCGAGGCTCTTAATAACATGCACATTGACGAGGATAAACAGTTTTTGCTTTTGCAAACAGAGAAGGATCGTCCGGGTTGTATGGTTGGTGTCGACGTGGTGTTGTTCAAGAGAAAACAGCGATCACTACAGCGTAAGGAAAAATTGGAGAAAAAGAAATAAAAAGAAATACTCGCGAATGTCCCAACAAAATAATGGTGAGAAAAATGTGAATGCTTTATGAAAAACAAATGAGCTAATCTCAATTTTTACTTAGCTGTTGAAGAATCCGAAAGTGATCAAAATAACTCCGACTCTACAATGAACGACAATGAATACGTTGATAGCAGCGACGATTTTATGGAAGGAACTACACGTGGTAATAATGAATGGGTAACACCCCGTCTAGCCGCTGCGCTTGATGATGCGAAATATTCAAATAGAAAAGCGGTCCACATCTTAACGGCGGCGTCGGAAGCATTGGGAGTCGACGTGAAATCACTCATTATAAATAGAAACTACATTCGAAATTTCCGAAAAAAGTATCGGTAACTTGCTCTTACCACCATAATATCGGAATTTGAAAGAGAAGTAATTTTAAATTTTTAATTAACTGTATGCTGTCAAAAAAACCAGCAATGCAAGTTCATTGGTTGTTCATTGGGACTGAAAATTAATGGAAGATGTTGTGGGCACAAAAAAAGTTGATCGAATTGCTATTCTTGTGAGCTTTCAAGGGACATCAAAATTCCTTAGCGCTGCCGTGGTTGAGCCTTCGACTGGTGAAAATATTGCTATTGCTACTCGTGACGCTTTAATTAGGTGGAACATTACCTCTAAAATTGGTAGAATGAGTTTCGATACAACGTCGTCGAACACCGGATTTAAGCTGGGCGCAACAGCATTCCTACAAAAATACTTTTGCAAAAAACTGATTCAACCCCCTTGTCGCCACCACATATTATATTTGAAATTATTTTAAAAAGTATTTTTGAGTTGAAGCATTCCACAAGCAGTGCTCCTGAAGTACTATTATTTAATCGGTTTGCAGCTATTTGGGAAAGTCTTAACCATAATATTTTTAAACCTGGTCTAGACGATCCATGTGTGCGCTTAAAGATAAACGGAGAAGACGAAAATGCTATTAAACTGTTTTGTCATCAACAACTAAAGCTAAAAGCATATCCGAGAGCAGACTATGAAGAACTCCTTCATCTCTCATTAGCATTTCTTGGAGAAAGTTGTAATTTTCATACTTGCAGTTCAACATCAAACGCAAGATTTATGGGTAATGCAATTTACAGCATTAAAATATTTCTTTTTCGTGATCAGTTTACTCTTACCACTCGAGAAATTAATGCACTACGTGACGTATGTATTTTTATAATACTACTTTCTATTAAAGTTTGGTATAGAAGTACGCGAGCGATTGCAGCTCCAAATCTGGATTTGCAATTTATTAAGGACTCAATCGGTTACAAAGAAACAGACAAAGCGGTATCTGATAAAGTCTTATCCAAGATTAAAAATCATTTATAGTATTTGTCTAGGGAGACTATTGCATTAGCATTTTTTGATTCGACCATTGCGGATGAGGAAAAAAGGAAAACGGTACTAGCCTTGCAGTCAAGCGATTCAAAAATAAAACTATTGGATAATAGAAAAATATCTAACGCGGAAGACTTACTGTTTAGTTCAATAAGCGACTTTTTTTCGTATAGAAGAAAGGAGTTTTTTGATTCGTTTGGTCTGCCTGGCGATTTTTTAAGACTTGATCCCTCAACTCGGAACGATAACGATGATTATCTGGAAGGTATTGAGTTCTGCAATGATTTATTTGTGGTAAATGATGCTGCTGAGCGAGGAATCAAATTTATGAAAGACTACAATCGCATATTGACAAAAAACGAACAGGAGAAGAAGTTAGTTCTACAATTTGTCGAAGATTATAGAAAAAAATTTCCTTCGCATTACAAAATGGATCTTGTATAGATAGGTTAAGAACTTAAAGCATACAGTAATATAAGAAGTAATCTTAAAAGCTTTTTGTTATATTTTTAATTACAATTTTTAAAAAAATATGTGAAAAAAAAAACCAAAAAGTTCTGCAAAATCATTTTTTTCGTTCATTTTATCTTGACTTTTATTTTCAAAACTACTGTCTAGATATATTTTAATAAAAAGCAACCAAAATATGGCAGACAAAACAAATGTATAAAATTCTATGATCCAAAACCCGATCCTACCCGCTTGTTTTCTCATACATTTTGCTCTATGGATCTTTAGGTCGATGGGGCGGCCATCAAACCTTATCCGATCGGCCCCAAATTTTTTATGGTCTCATTTGGGCTCAAGGAGAAACCATTTCTGCCCGGCGCTTTGAAAAAAAAAAAAATAATAATATTCCTAAGGGCCAGTCTACTATTGATCTTTAATTTTATTTATTTATTTCGCTCTAGCCCAGTGCTACAAGATGATACTTATTTTTAAAGCACTAGTCACAACTTTGCATGGCAAGTCCAGTTGTAATTAGGATTTTTTCTGACTTCAATGCTTGAATAATTTGAAATATTGTGATCAACTTAAGGATGCTCATTAAAAACAAGTTTGAAACGCTTGCTTTAAATTAAAGTGGAATCCAAATAAAAACAACAAAATTATAAAGTGTTTTAAAGATCAATGAGAGTTCAAATAGAAAGGATTCTGAATACTTTTACGATATTAGTAATGAAAGATTGGATGAAACTGAGAACTGAGAATTGTTATGAAAATTCTAATATTGAATTGGAAGTTATAACTTATCTTCCGATTATAGCAAATCTTTTGAATCTATACTTAAGTATGAAAATAATTGCAAGGTTTTTTTATAAGTATAATACCATTTTGCCTAGCTCTGCCCCTATTGAAAGAATTTTGAGCAGTATTGGCCAAATACCTATACCAACAAGAAATAAGCTAGGTGACGAAATATTTGAAACTTTTGTTATATTACAAAAGCGAGATGGTATATGAGAAACATTTTAATAATATAACATCATATGAAATTAAAATGTTCCATTTTTTAAAGCTATATTTGGATTGAATCCTTACAGCTAATATTTATTACTAATATATATTGATGAACCATGCTTTTTAAATTAAAAGTACCTTTTTTGTACCTTTACCTAAGCACTAGAAATTCCGGATACCTTTACATAGGGATATTTTTGACATTTACCTTGTACCTTACCTAGGTTAGAAAATTGGGTACCTTTCCAATCACTCTAGCTCGGATACCTCCGAGAGGTTGAGTAGCAGAGGTTTACCAAGTGTCCTAAGTCTCCTTCTACTTAAAGTGGGGCAGTGGCAGAGAAGGTGTTGTACCGTTTCCTCCTCTTCTTCATATCTGCAATTTCTACAAAAGTCATGGTACGTGACGCCTAGGCGTGCTGCGTGTCTGCCAATAAGACAGTGACCCGTCAGGGTCCCCACCAGAAGTGAAATGTGTTCCCTTCTGTGACGTAAAAGTATGTTTGTACATTTTAGGTTGAACGGCCACGTAAGTCTCTATACAGCACAGGAGAAAAGGTTTTTCCAGCGATCCGTAGCGAGACGGAGTGTTTTAGCTTTGCCTATGTTGCCATAGGCATCCCTATCAAACTCTTCTCTGAAAAGAGTTCGAAGGTGGAATCTATTCTGGCCAGTTTGCCCGCAGACTCGTTTCCTTCTATGTTGCGGTGTCCAGGCACCCATATTAGGTGTATACTTAAATGTAGTGCGATCTCGTTTAGAGATAAGTGACATTCCGTAAGTGTTTTAGCATTATTGGTATGTGAGTCAAGTGCTCTAAGGGCGGCTTGAATACGTTTCCTTCTTTGACCGTGAGTGTGTTAAGGTAGGTGGCAGCTTCCTGGATGGCTACCACTTCCGCTTGGTATACACTGCTGTGGTCAGGAAGGCGTAACGACAAGTTCAAATCAAGTTGGGACAGAATACGCCCCCTCCTACTTTTTCGTCGAGCTTAGAACCATCAATATATATGTTAATGGCGTTGGCTCTGCTGTGGGGAAGGTTTTCCCCACTCATGTCGGCTCGGTATATAGACGTTGTATTGTTTGGCGAACGTCGTTTGTGGTATACAATAGTCTGTTTTTAGTGGTATACCCTCATGGTCTTCGAGTATAGTGGAGTGTCCCGAATTGCCCCTATTCCAGGCATGGGACTCATTTAGTCTTAAGGCTGTAGTGATAGCCAGTTGCATTGCTACAAGGTCTAGTGGTAGAAGGTGAAGAATAGTATTTAGCGCTTGCGTTGGTGTCGTTCGGAGAGTGCAACTTATATAAATTATATTTAGTTGCTGTTTTCGGTAACAAAGATGATGTGAGCGATGGTGCACGTGTTGAATAGGCTGAGTTGATTAATAAATTCATTTATTTGACAAGCATCGTCTGTGCGTTGCCAGTACCAAAACCAAACTAAACTCAAAACTCCTTAAACCTAAAGCTTAACCCTATTACCCTCTCTGCTGGCGACATCGCCTGCAGTCGTCGTTTAATGGAAGGCTGACATTGCCTTTTTGGCAAGGTCAGATTCCGACTTCTGCTGGAGACTGGCTTCAGCGGTGGCGACGGAGTTAGTGGCCGTGGACAACTTTGTCAGCATTTGGCCAGAAACAAATGCCCAGTGTCCAATTTTAGTAAATGTGTTAACGTCCTACATTCACATCGAAAAGGTTTTTCAACATAGATGTTATGGTTTCCGAATTAAATGAAGCCTCATTATCGCAAAATATGGTCTTCGGTTCATGAAGGATGTTGACTAGCTGCATTATTGGTAACTTTACATCCACGATTGTTCTGGACAATATTGGTTGAACCACCGCAAATTTCGAAAATTTGTCGATGCAAGTAAGAAAATATTTTTTATCTGTTGAAAAAATATCAATATGTAGCAATTTCTCCTAAATACGAAGGGATTCGAGTTATGCCGACCTCGTTAGTCAATTGTGTCATTTTAGGGAAATAATAGTCGCACAGGATTTGCTTCACATTTTCCTGTGCAGCCCTGTGTGCACGATTTTGTTCGGTGGTCACAATCTCTTTTTGTTCACTTTTGTCAAAGATATCGGATACAAAGTTTTTACAGTGCCAGAATTTTGTTGTGGGGAACGATTGGACCAAATCATGCTGGATGCGAGCTAGTACCGGTAATTGACAAAATATTGCACTTACCACGTTAGGGTTTATTTTATCCTTGACGATCTCAACAAGAGATTCCCATTCGACATAATGAATTTCGTGGCGATTTTTTTCGTGTCAGAGGGAATGGGTTCTGCTCAATCACCAACTGACTCCTATAACAATTTAAGGGTGTCTCAGTGATCTCAATCGTGTACGTCAGTGAATCTTCACTGTGTATCGTGGCACAATCGGACTCTGGTACAGCATCGAGAGCATGAATGTTTTGCCTAGATAGGGCATACGCTACATGGTTCTCTCTTCCGGGCTTATACAAAATGTTTGCACCATATTCGTCCACAAATGATTTCCAGCGTCTTAACTTTGCATTCGGATTGCGATCCGATACAGCACCAGTGCAGGGTTGGTGATCTGTGCAGATATTCAACCCTCTTGCCCCGAACAGATACTGTCGTAAATTTTGTAAGGCCCAAACTATTGCCAAGAGCTCTCTCTCTCATTTATGGCGTAATGAACCTCTCTTTTTTTTATGTTCTGGAAATCATTGTGATTGGTCTCCCACCCTGCGGTTGTACCGCTCCTATGCCGTTAGATGAAGCATCTGTCGTGTCATAACATCTTCGGATGTTCCTAAGCCTGTGGAAGGCATGGAGTTGAGTCTCGTTCAGCTTGATATTGATTTTTTGAGATCGATGTTTGCTTCATTTTCCGTTCTCCCCTTTTAAAATATCCGACAATGGTCTAGCTATCGATGCAAAATCCTTTACGAAACATCTATAGTAACTTGCTAGTCCCAGAAAAGATCGAAGTGCAAACAGATTTGTGGGCTCCACATATTCCTGTATTGCTTTTACCATCTGAGGGTTCGTTCTCAAACCACCTCTTGAGACTATAAAGCCAAGATACCCCACACTCTCTTTAAAGAAGTGGGACTATTCCTTCGATACCTTCATATTTGCATCAAGGAGTCTCTTTAACACCCAATTAATGTGCTTGATATGGTCAGATTCATTATCAGAGAAGATAATAACATCGTCTACATAAACAAAACAAAACTTGCCTGTCTGTTCGCGGAGGATGTCGTATATTGCTCTCTGGAAAATGCTTGGAGCATTCTTAAGTCCGAACGGCAGTCGGCAAAACTCATATTTTTCACCATTTACAGAGAAAGCTGTCTTTTCACGATCTTGCTCTGCAAAAATAATTTGATTAATCCCTGATTTCAAGTCGAGGGTTGTAAAATACGTTGCCTTTCCCAAATTTGACCAAATCATTGAGATGCTTTTCATTGGGTGTCTGTCAGCAATGGTATATTCATTCAGCTTTCGGAAGTCTACTACCATTTGCCGCAGTTGTATACCCAATTCATCTATGCCCTTTTTGCCAACAACCCAGATGGGGTTATTAAAGGGTGATTTCGATGGCTGGATAATGCCATTCTTCTAAGCATATAATTTCGAGTAGATTGGGTCAGAATTTTTTGTTCGAATTGTTGCAACGACAGCGGTATTGTAAGATAGCAGTTCGTTAGAATCTGCAAAAACCTTAATTCTTCTTCCCATCATTTTCAAAAAGTCAGCTTTAATCACTTTGAGAATTTAAATGTCATCTACTTTTGTAAAGCTAACGTTTTCGCACGTATAGAACTGTAATGGTTCAAACCCAATTTCATAAAAAAGCCGTTTTGCTTTTAAGTCCAATGTCACAGCTGCGTGCGTAAGGAGGTAGAGTCCGATTATCGCACCAAAGGTCGAAAGATTGTGCAACAAAAAAAATGGTGTCATCTTGCCGAACAAAATGCACTTTTCAGCAGGGCTGCAAACCGGTTGTGAACCAAACCCTGAACCGAACCACGGGGACGAAAATAGTTGAACTCGAACCCGTTCCGAACCCAAGCTTTTGGTTCGGTTCAAAAAAAAAAAATTATTGACATTAAATTTATTTGGGTACGCTTGCATGTACGCCACAACAGAGTCGACAATTAGAAATATAACAATACTGAAAGTCGGTCAAACCTGAAATACATACTTTGCTCTTACTTCCAGTCAAACATATTAATTTGTAATATACAAATTCAATGTAAATAGCTATGAATGTACAGCGTACAGTGTGCAGTGTATTGAACGTTTTATTTTTCATCTTATACATATGCGCCCGTTTCAATCTAAACCAGGGGTGCCCAGAATGAGATTACGAGCTCGTGAAAGTCAATACAAATGCACAAAATACCACTCAAGCAAGAAGAACTACAAGAAATAGATAGAGAAAACCGATTTTTGTTTGTTTGTGTGAGTGTGTGTGTGTGGTCATTGCTGTCCCAGCAACATTGTTGTTGCTTTTTAATTTGCCAGTAGACATAGGAGAGAGAGAAGAGAGTCACCTATGATGTTGTTGTTGCAGGTCTGCACGCGCCAACAACAAAATCTTTGTTCGGAAAGAAAGAGAGGAGAGCACGCATAAGAAACTGTTTTTGTTTTGTATAATGCCGTGTTTGTATATGGCCGCGTTTTTCGTATGCCCGCGCTATTTGTTGTTTTTTTGCACAATTCCAAACGAGTTAATTTGCGACGCAGATTATTATGAGACTGGCGCCAATTGCCGAAAAAAAATCTCGAAGCAAGGGTTTGCCCACCATTGCCCACAAACGATAACTAGCGTTTTGTGTATCGGGCGCTAAGCAAATTTGGGCATGCTTAAGCAAAAATATATACATACATACATACATACATACAGAAGCGAGTGCCGCGCGCCAAAAATTTGCCCAAAGAAGAATTGAAAACGAAAGAGACAAAAACATGTGTATACAAATCAGAAGTGGCACGCGCATTTCATTTTGTTTAAGAAGTTTGACTAAGGAGGTGCTCAGCAATGACATCAAATTTAATATATACGAAATTTACATACAAAGTGAGCACTGATAAATCAGAATGTCACGAATGTAAACTCAAGATGAGCGGCCGTCATGCAGCTAATTTGATGCGGCACCTTGGACGAAAACATAAAAGCATTTTTGAACAAATTATTGTGAAAAAAAAGTTTCTAGTGTGGCAAACCAACACCAATCTATGCCCAATTTCGTGAGTGAAAGACTGATCAAAGTGAAAATCTCCAAAGAAGCTATATCGGATGCTTGTGTAGAGCTTATAACAAAGAATGGTCGGCCTTTGAAGATGCTAGAGAATTCAGGCTTCCGTAAAATCATTGAGCCTTTGTGCAATGCCTTTGAGCCGCCACTTGCTATAAACAGGCAAAACATTAGAGATGTAATTGCATTAAAAGCTCAACGCATACGAGAAAGCATAATCAATGTTTTGCAGAATCGATAAGTTCAGAAAAAATATGTCTGTACATACATATCTACATTCATGCATACATACATGGCTAGCTAAATATTTGTATGTATGAATTCACTTGCATATATACATATGTATATATGTATGTACATACCAGAATTGCAAATTTAGCAATTTTTCCCACCAGACATAGCTATTTTGTAAGCTCGAAAACTGGAGCCTGCAATTCTAGCTAATTATTTGACATTGTTTAGCTATTTAACAGTCGATATCTGGTAGGAAAAATATTTAAATTCTCACTGCTGATACATATGTATGTACATATGCCGAAAATCGACGTACATGTTTATGCATTCATGTGTATGTATATATTTTTGCGGGTGTGATGTACTCGTGATATATATGTATGTAGTATTTGAAAGCCAATAAATGAATTGACAATCAACAAAGCATAATATTTTATTTAGTCGTTTAGACCGGTCGATAATTGGCATAAATGTGCAAATTATTTTAGAGGGCGAACTGAAGATCTATACACTAGCAATGAAAGAAAGTCCATAACCAGCACACGAGCGCCAATCTCACATCAATTATAGTCGACGTCTATCAGTCCTACAATGTATCTATGCGTCAGGTGTACACCTATACAGTTGACAAAGGAGCCAACATGGTTCGTGTGGGCGATATAATGGAAAACATTTGCAAAGCTGAACTGGATGATGCTGAGGCTGAATGCAGTTGCGACGCACTCAGTATGGTATGGTAGATATGGATTTACAGGATAATCAGATAACTACAATACGTTGTGCAGCGCATACGCTTAATTTAGTTGCCTTGGATTTCTTTAAAGAATTACATATTGATATGTCCAGAATTAGATTAGTTTGCAAAAAACTACGAACTCCCACATGCCTTAATTTGTTGTAATTTGTTTGCTGCAAGCAATTTAAAGAAACCAATTCTCGACTGTCTAACAAGATGGAACTCTACATATAAAATGTGCGAACGCCTACTCGATCTCAAAGATTTTTGCATTGAGCATTCGAGCGATATAAAATCGTTACATTTAAGCCAAGCAGAATGGCAAAAATTAGATGCCGTTTTTTCAGTACTACGTCCACTGTATGACGCTTCCTTAAAACTTCAGAAATCTGATCTCCTGCCTAGCGACTTTTTATACCCGTTACTCGTAGAGTAAAAGGGTATACTAAAGTCGTGCAAATGTATGTAACAGGCAGAAGGAATCATTTCCGACCATATAAAGTATATATATTCTTGATCAGCATCAACAGCCGAGTCGATATAGCCATGTCCGTCTGTCCGTCCGTCCGTCTGTCTGTATGAACACCTAGATCTCAGAGACTAGAAGAGCTAGAGCAACCAATTTTGAAATGTAGACTCCTATTGTCTGCACGCAGAGCAAGTTTATTTCAAATTTTTGCCACGCCCACCCCCGCCTCCACAATAAAAAATGTTGAATAACTCCCACAATTTTTGAGATATCGATCTCAAATTTAAAAATTAAGTTAATATTCGCATCTATAAGCCCTCCAATTTTCATCAAGATCGGATGATAAATAGCCGAGTGAAAAAAATGTTGCATACTTTTCGGCTGTCTCACCTCAGGCACACAGGATGGCTATTAAACATTTCTATGCATGAGTAACGGGTATATCGAAGTCGGTTAGAGCCGACTTTAACTTACGCTCTCGTTTGTTATCTGGTCGATGTTGTCCGACAGAGTCTCAAAATCACCAGGCAGGTTTAATGCCATTTTGTTAAAAATTCTAGAAAGACGTTCCGAATTTGTCATAAAATCTCCACCCATACTAGCCTCTGTGTTTCTAGATCCTCGATTCCAAAGTCTATTAAGTGATTCGCAAAAGCTAGAAGCCAAACAACACATTGGTAATATTTTTCATAGACTTCAAAGCTTAAACAGTGTTGAGGTTCCGAATTTGGCTTTGTCATTATCTATTTCAGAAGATGACGATGTAGAAAGTTATCTCCGCAATTTTAACGAACAGCAAAGTGTTACAAAAAATAAAACGATTAATGACATAATTAGAGCCTTCGATGGCATTGATAGAGAACCGTCTAAGTCCAACATTTTAAAGTTTTGGACATCTCATCAATGTAATCAGCTTAAAGCTGTTGCGCTAACTGTCTTATCAGTGCCATCCACTCAAGTCTTAGTTGAAAGAGCTTTTTCCACCTTAAAATTTATTTTGTCTGATCAAAGAAGCAGCATAGACAGTCGACTACTCGAAGACATACTACTCATAAATTTAAATTAAAGATTAATATTACACTTAGGCCCAATTTCTCAATGTCCGGTTAGTCAAACTTACCGGCAGGTTAGCCGAATTTGCGTGTCTCATGCTGTCTTTGGCGAGAACCGAGCGGCAAAGTTAACCGCTGCCTCATGATGGGGTCAAATTTTAACCTGCCGGCAAGTTGCGATAGAATTATCGATATTTTTATCGATCGACAAACAGCTGTGCCCAAAATTTGTATTATTTACTTTGCCAATTGCCAAAACAAAATGTTTAATAATGTTAATAAACAAATTTGGAAAATAATGGAAATGGAAGATTCAGGTGGTAAGACAAGACACAGGCGCGGCGATGTAGAACTTTCTGTTCAGCAGAATAGTAGTCGCAAATAGTGGCAAATGTTTTGAGCGACACGCCGGCATAAAGCAAAGCAGGCAAACTGACTGCCCGCCGCCTGCAAATTCAAAGGACACACCTGGTCAATGGCACCACCAATTGCCTCATGCGCTGTGGTATACCGATAGTGATCTAACCGCTGATACGTGTGCACCATAATGAAAATATCACACGCACGGCCAGCACCAGGAACGGTATTACCACAATGGCCAACATGGTGGTGGTTATACCCACATAACCCAAGACGGTGCAACGAAAAAATAAAGCGAGAGAGTACAGGGAGAGAATTTATTATTTTCCTGATCTGGATGATGCCAAATTTGTTCAACGATTCAGGTTAACAAACTCAGCATGTCAAATAATTCTTGCTAGGTTTAGAGCAAATATCTTCGCTAAGTAAAAGGTAAAACCCTAACTTCAGTTGTGATTCAATTTATTATTACTTGGATTGTTAACAGGAATCGTGGATTGCTGCCAGAGAGCAAACTTATGGTGGCGCTGCGCTCTTATGCAAGGTTCTTCTTCCTTATTATTGCGGGCGACTTCTGTTGAGTCAGACTTCATTCGGCAAACCGTGCTATCCGTGCCATCACAAACAGGCACTGACTGATTGATTTGCGCTAAAATTTAAGAAGCCAATTAAATATTTTTAAAGCTTACATATCATAAATAAAAACGTACCATAATTTTCAACCACATTTTCCAATCCTGTGGCTGTGCTTGTGAACTTGCTACGAATTTTTTGGAAATAGACCAGACTCCAGCGGGGCTGGGAAAGCGGCCACAGTTCCAGAAGTCTCCCTCGTACTTATCTCGTAAGTCTTTCCACGGGCGATGAACTCCGGCATGGCGGCATACTGATCTCCAAGCCGAGGCCTTCTGCTTCCAGGTCTCCGCATCCAAAAATGGATTTGTTTGACTCTAAAAGTCTACAAGCGAATGTTCCTCAGCCGCAAATAATAACCAGCGACAACAATAGCATTAAAAAATGCCAAAACAAACAGCTGTTTCGTCGACAGTGTCAGGTCACACTTTTGCAGCGATAGAAATTAATCGCTATCGGGTGAACCTGCCGGTAAGTCTCGTTGAGAAAACCAAAAGACTTAACCTCTGGTAATCCCGGCCGGCAAATTTGACCGGCCGGTACCTAACCGCAACTTTTGAGAAATTGGGCCTTAAGTAAACAAAAATAAAAAAACTGAATATTTTTTGTATATTAATAAAATGTATTGTTATTTTAAATATATTGGGTAAAACGTGTAACGAACCAAGGTTCGAACCAAAACCAAAGCCCGAAAACCTCGAACTTCAAATTTCCGAACCTTAACCGTTGGTAAATTTTGGTTCGAACCTGCAAACCGGTGGTTCCGAAAATTTTTTTGGGTTTGCGGCCCTGCTTTTCAGTAACGTCATTAAACCCGTGTATCGAGGTAACGACGAATGCAATGTTCCGTTCGATAAACGGAAGCAGGGACCTGCCACTAAAAAATGTATGCTATCAGACATATAGCCAGCCCCATAATGCTGATCATTCTCGGCAATTGCTGCAGCATTATAAGTAACGATTTCCTGATCGGCTCTGGCCTGGGCCAAATGGTTGACCCCTTGCCTTCTTTGCCCAGTCATTCTATCTGAAGTGTTTTGATTTTTTATAGCAAATCCTCGGTTCGAGGTCTCTGCGAAACCTTGTGGCTGCTTCCACTTTGATGATGTGGGGTCCACGTCCATATGTTCGACCTGCTCGGTTTCTTGAGTACCAGATCTCGGATCGTCAACTCCCTACCTGTTCTTTATTGAAAGAACATGTCCATTCTGAGGTAATCTTTTATTTTCCTGAAAATTCTGGTTTTGGCGACTGGTTTGGTTTGGTCGCTGATTTTCTAACCTGTGAGCTTATCCTCAAGATTCTTAGCATATGGTGCTGCAAAAGAATATCGATCGTGATTTGATTCCACCTCTTGGGCCAATGCTAAAGCGGATGGTAAATCACGTGGTTGAGCCGCAAACAGACCATCCGTGAGGTTCCTCCTAAGGCCCAAGATAGATAAATCGGAGTGTATCTTCCCTGTATTTTTCATTCAGTTAGTTTCTTCCCACTTCATCATAATAGTCCAGAAGCGTCGATGTGCCCTGCCGGAGACAGGACAACTCCTGCTCTAGTGTGTGAAGAGGACCCTTGTCAGCGTACGTGAAGTCGAATCTATTGATAATTGCCCTAAAGTTTAAGAATGTATGTTATGTTCCTTCCGGCTTTATGGAATAAGCAACCTGGCCTCTGGCACGGTGGTAGCCCGGCTGGAGCTCGCCGTATTTGGGTGGGGTTCTTTTGCCAGGGCTAATCCTTCCCAGAAACATAAACAATAATTATGTAAAAATCGTGCCAATTTTGTTAGATATATATGTATAGTTGAAAAAGTCCGTTCAAAAGTACTGTCGTGGCTGTAGACAGGTAGACCCCCTTTCACTCCTCATTCACTCTAATACGCATTCAAATGGATAAAAAAAATAAAGAAAATACAAAAAAATGTTCACGCGAATCACACAATCATACCCATTCATACCCAGTTCCCATTCACTCACATGCACCCTAGCCCCCCTATCCGATGTTAATACAGCCTGGCTGATCCCTCCCGTCGTTACCAAAATAACATGACACCTTGGACCATTCGTAGCCATGGTAGAGAATGATCCCCTTACTCAGTCCGAAGTTCGTCTACTTGTCTATAAGAAAATGTATCGTAGCATCTGGACTCGGCCGGTTACTTACCACTATCTAACGTGACGCATTCCCACCCCAATGATAAAACTTCTAGCAATTCATGTTTTCAATCGAATTTCAGAGGACAATATATTTATAATATTTTTTATCATTCATAATTTGCTCGCTAATTTTAATTTTTAATTTGATTATTTACTAAACCCTACCACTAAATATTTCATATTTGCTCCAATAATCTACATAGGAATTATTATACAAATTAATTAGCTGAGACATATATATAATAATAATTGAAGAAAGAAAAAAAAATAATAATAAAAAAATGATAAAAAGTTATAAAACAAAATGTATGGGTCCTAAGGAGCAACACCAGCATAAATGGGTGCAAAAGAAAACAAGTATCTAGGAGATACGCATCTAAGCTTTGCTCCACAGCTCACACATACTTATGCGTTTCAAAGGGGCCATGCATGGGTGTGCTACCGCTGATCGGGTGACAATCCAAAAAAATAATATATTTGTACGCAGGCTTGGCTGCTCTTTCACTTACCAATCTGTAGGATGTTGGCGCCAGCATTCATTCACACAGGGCTGAAAGTTGCTAAGAAAGGAACGAAGAAGTACAAGTACACCACAAGCGCAGATTACACACAAAGCATAGGCCAGCTGTTTCACTTCACTTCGATTGACTCAATATGTTATATTTCGCGGATGTGACAAACCACTAAAAACAAAAAAAGCATATCAAACAAAACCGAAAACTAACTCGAGCAAACAACCAAAGCTCTTCACCCCCCTCTACTCTAACGATCTTCTACAAGCTCCGCTTTCCGAAGTGTGCTCTCTCTCGGGTTCAATACGCCCCTTGCTCTCCGCATGCAGTTTCTCCACCGCCGCTGTCTGCCTTTTTCGTCTGCACTAAGCGTCTGCTGGGCGTTGGTGGGCCAGCGCCGTGATTTCAGAGGGGGGCGGGGTGTTCTGTCTTCCTCAGCTGCGTTTGCATCTCCGACCCGTTAAGAATTGGTGCTTGATGCTAACTGCTGTGTTAGGCCTAGGCGAACGGCGACTATGTACATCCGGTCATTGGCCTTCTGGTTTCAAATTTGTCGTTGTGCGGGTGTAGGTCAGTTCTTGGTAGTTTTGGTGTTGGTTTTAGGGTGCTCGGTTTTAGTTAATATGCATATATATATATATATATTTTTGTATGTTTGTAGGTCGCATGCATATAGCAATATCGCACTGTATTGGCTCACACGAGCTGGCTTATGCTTTGACCGCGATCGTTTGCTAGCGTTTTACTTTGGTAATTTTTAGTTTTTAATCCCGACCATTTGTAGGCCTTAGGTAGGACGACTCCGAGTAAACAGTTTTACACATACATATATTATAACAATGTATTTAGGCATTTAAGCTTATGCTTTTGGTTCCGCGTACCCGCACACGATCTTGCTGCTCACAGCTTCTAATGCTGGTACCTTATCTTTTGTTTTGCTGCTTGCCTTGGAGAGTTTCACTTTCTTAGGGATGCTGCGCCTTCGGGACTGCGAGGGTAACTTCTGTGGTTCTAGGCCCACGTAACATGTATTGTGTGTATAGTGTCTTGAGCTACGATTGTATGACTCAAATATTTTATAAGCGACATGTGCCACTTGCCGCCAGGAACCGTATGCTTCCTGTGAGCCATTGAATGACGGTAGAGACTTAACAGCGTCAAGAGGTTCATCACAGCTTGTACCATCGATTGTTATTTCCTCAAAAGGGTCAATCTCGGGTGCAGCCAGCGAAGTGTTGCTTGACTGGATTGATAGCTGCTTTGATTTCTAATTGATTTATTGTCTCTGAAGAAGTAGTGCCTCATCCTACTGAAGTCAATCGCTGCACTTTTCTGGAAACCTCTTTCGCTGTCCAAGTGACTACTGCTGGCTTGGTGAATACGCTGCCCGAAGAGCTTCTCCCGCGGCTCCGGTGACAATTTTATGAAAATTTTTTTGGTTTACCCCTGGCTTTTATTTTGGGATAAATTTATAGCTGTTTAGAGTTTTGTTCTTTGATTGTGTCTTTCAGCTTGTACTTTTTGTAACTGTTCCGCGTTTGGTTCTTCAGTTTTCCTCATACTTTGTTTCACGATTTGCTTTTCAATTCAAATCTCCCACCATGTGGATTGTGCGAATTTGTTGGTTTGTTATATTATTATCAGGGGTGCCACAGAAATCACTCCCGCTCGAAATTCGGGCGAATTTGATTTCGCCCTTCCACAGATCCTATTTTCGAGTGATTTGAAAATCACGCACCCTTGAGCCGGCGATTTGCTTAAATAAGCCCCCAAAATGCATTTTGATTAAAATCAGGGCTGCAAACCCAACAAATTTTTCGGAACCTCCGGTTTGCAGGTTCGAACCAAAATTTACCAACGGTTAAGGTTCGGAAATTGGTTCATTCCTCGTTTTACCCAATATTATAAAATTACTATACAATAGGTATATACCTGACGCATAAATACATTGTAAGACTGTAAGACGTCGATTATAATTGACGTGAGATTGGCGCTTGTATGCTGGATATGGACTTCCTTCATTGCTAGTGTATAAGTCTTCAGTTCGCCCTCTGTGAGTATGTATATGTGTATAATTTTTGTTTTTGAACCGAACCAAAAGCTTGGGTTCGGAACGGGTTCGGGTTCATCTATTTTCGTCATCGTAGTTTGGTTCAATGTTTGGTTCACAGTAAGAAAAAAGCCGGGAATCCGGGTTCGAACCGGTTCGGTTCAAAACCGGTTTGCAGCCCTGATTAAAATAGTCCTTATTGATTCATAAGGGTAATTTGTGAATAGTCTACATAAAAAAAATTAAACATTTAGCATTTTAAGTTAATTAAATTAGCATTTTTATAAATCGCTAGTTAAATTGCTAGTTAAATTTGTCATTCTCTGCAACTCACCAAATCGCTAGTATTTCAGTGGTGCCACCTTTTAACGTTTGAATTTCGAAATTAATCGAATTAAGTTTTAAGGTGTATAAAATAGCGATTTTTGTGCTGAAATAAAGATAAAACGAGAAGGCCAAGCTAACTTCGACCGTGCCGAAGTTTTTATACCCTTGCAAATGCTGTTTTTGAAATGTCAGAGTTTAAGAACGCTTACATAAAAATCAAAAAAATTTTTAACTATAACCCATTTTACGACAGATAAACATCTGATATCGACCAAATTTCTCGAATCTTTTTGAAAACATATCATATTAACAATCGCGGAGTTAAAGAAACATAAAATTTAAAACAGAAAAGATTTTTCTCACTAAGACTCGTTTTCCGACCGATCGGTCCTATGGCAACCATAAGATATAGTTACCCGATGTCGATCAACTTTTCAAATTAGTTTGAAAGCGTTTAATATTAAGAATCACCGACTTTAAGAACGCTTTACTTGAAAACAAAAAAGTTTTTTTTCACTAAGACCCATTTTCCGACCAATTGGTCCTATAACAGCTATATGTTATGGTCATCCGATTTTGACCAAATATTTGCAAATCTTTTTGAAAGCATATAATATTAATAATGACCGAGTTTTATGACGCTAGCATTGAAAACAAAAAAGTTTTTCTTACTAAGACCCATTTTCCGTCCGATGGTTCCTATGACAGCTATAAGATATGGTCATCCGATCTTGACCAAAATTTGCAAATCTGTTTGAAAGCATATAATATTAATAAGGGACGAGGTTGAGGACGCTTACATTGAAACCAAAAAAGTTTTTCTCAGTAAGACCCATTTTCCGACCGATCGGTCCTATGGCAGCTATAAGATATGGTCATCCGATTTTGACCAAAGTTTGCAAATCTGTTTGAATTAGCAGCGTGCAGTAAAAAAAAGACTCTGTGCAAAATTTCAGCTCGATAGCTTTAAAACTGAGAGACTAGTTTGCGTAGAAACAGACGGACAGACAGACGGACAGACAAACAGACGGACGGACAAAGCTCAATCGACTCAGCTCGTCGCCCTGATCAAGAATATATATAGTTTATGGAGTCGGAAATGAACATTTCTATGCGTTGCAAACTTCTTTGCAAGGGTATAACGAGAAAGGAAAGCTAACTTCGTCTGTGCCGAAGTTTTAATACACTTGAGAAAGCTAGCTCCAAAGGTTAGCGACTTCGACCAAACTTCGCAGATCAGTTTGAAAACATTTAATAAAGACCGAACTAAAGAACGCTAACATTGAAAACAAACAAGTTTTTCTCACAAAAACCAAACCAATTTTTCGAACGATCGTCTTTATGGCAGCTACAAGTAGTCATCCGATCCTGGCGGTTCCGACATATTAGCAGCGTGCAGCCAAAAGAAGACTCTGTGCAAAATTTCAGCTGGATAGCTTAAAAACTGAGGGACTAGTTTGCGTAGAAACGAACAGACGGACGGACGGACAGACAGACGGACGGACAGACAGACGGATGGACAAAGCTCAATAGACTCAGCTCGTCATGCTGATCAAGAATATATATCCTTTATGTGGTCGGAGATGATTCCTTCTAAGCGTTGCAAACTCCTGGGCAAAATTGTAATACACTTTTCAAGTGTAAAATAAAAATTAGATTGATTAGCAATAACTTTTGCGTTGATCTTTTGCTTATTTATTTTGCAATTAGTAAATCGATTTCTGCCAGTTTAAGTTCAAAAAAGTGGCAACGCTAGAACCAAAATAATGACGAGACGCCGCTCAAATGTTAGTTAATTTTATTATTCTTTCAAATTGTTAATAACTTTAATAAATTATAATACGGAAAGCATCGACCAGATGTCCAGAGCGAAATTTTCTTGGCTTTTATGAAGGAGCATAAGGACTTAGCCCGCAATTTCACAATGGGCGTCAGGTGGCTGCAGCCTGCTTCAATTAAATAAAGCTGGGCCCAAGGTACTTTTAAAGCAGCAGGAGCAATACCCACAGAATTTAGCCTACGTATATCGTTTTGTTTACCTTTTCGTTTGGCGTACTCGTGCTACCATACCGCAGCTAGAGTCGCAAAGTTTCATTTTTAGTTTGGCGGGCGGCAAACCAAATACTTTACATTTAAAAATATTTATAAAATTGCATGAAAAGGCTTACTCTAATTTGCCCTGGCGGGCTGTCTACCCTACGCAGTCAAGTTCGAAAGGGTTTGTGTACAAGCTTAAAAAATTAAATCACTCGAAGTTCTGTGGCATGGCGAAAATTTTCGCGCTATAGGGCGGTATCCACGGGTCGCCAAAAAATTTCTTGTGAAAAAGTTGATATTCCGTAGATTCTTAACAGAGTCTGCTAAGCCTATGTTAATAGCACGATAACACAATTTACTCTGTCGATAAACGTTTCAAAGAAACCTTGCGCTGCTCTGGCGCTGTTAAATATGCCCGCGAACTTATAAACAACAACACCATGCAGGATTCATAATCATGAATATAACATATTTAGGGCCGTTTTCTCATGTTCATGTTTTTGCTCAAAGCGAAATCCATCTAGATGGTTTTTGCGCAATTGGTTGTCTCATGTAGGTTGATTATAAATTCGGGCATTTGCGCCACGGTCACACCGGGAGGGCTGAAATGGTATAATGCTAGGTTGGCAGCACCTTTGTACTCGGCACAGTATTGTTTTTTTTATTGCGCGCCAATTTTAAAAATTAAAGCAAGAATTTTACAGAGAATTAGAAGGTTTTTCTTTTGGAACGACTTGTTACTATGATGGGAGATTAAGCAGTAGGTCGAATCCTATGTTCACACAGGTATATAATTTGGACAAATTTTCATGAAAATTGGGCTATATAGGCCAAATTGTGCAACTTTTCGGACATATTTGATCAAACTATTTGCGTATTTATTGCGTGGAACCATAGTTTAAGATTTTAATCCTGTAAAATCTTTAATCATGGCTATTTTTATCAAAATTTAGCCAAATTATTTTGATGTGTAAACTTAGCTTAAGCAATTAACTAGGGGAATCAGAATGTGCATCTGTAATTTCAGCAATGTCTGCAGGTGTTCTTGTATACTAAAGGCACATCCAATATTTTCCATTTTTGGTTTACTTAATAACAATTCAGACCTAACTGTTTTTAGCAGCAGTTGTTTTTTGTTTTCAAATATTTTTCAGTGTGACCATATGCGCGGATACATAAAAATACTTAATTTGCATAAGCATGTACATGCATTTGAAATCAATGAGGTTAAAGTAGATTGCTACGAAATTAATCTAGATGGTTAGCATTGAACATGAGCAAAGCAAATGCAGCAAATCCACCTAGATTTGCAAAAACACCAACATGAGAAAACGGCCCTTAATGTGCTATTTTAATATATTTTTATTATTAAATGAAATTAATAATAAATTAATTGTTATCATTATGATAGTTCTTAACGAACACCTCGCACTTGGCTGTCACGGCAAAGATTTCGTTCACATCGATTGGAAAGTACTTCGTAAAGTTCAGCCAGGTCAGGTCAGCATGATGATCTTCTGGATGTACTGCTGTAGCATTTGAGACTTGGCGGCCTATATAGCTCTGCTGAACTCGAAAATGGTATTGGGCAGCGGTCCCTGGGTGGTCACATAGCACTTGGCCACGTAGTCGGGGCCCTGTCAGGGAAACGTTAAGAAATGGAAGTGATTTATAAAGCTGAAGTTTTTTTCCCCCATTTCTTACCTTGATATAATTGGCATTGATGTAGGGCACATCCTCGTTGCCCGATCCGCTTTTGCTCGGTCACCTTCAGGGGGTTAATTGAGGCTGCACTATCTGCTATACTACCGCTTGATAGGAGTCCAGCAGTCTGCTGTCCACCGAACTGGAAGCTGGCATTTGGTTTGTGGCCGTTTTACTGTCGCGATCATTGAGCACCGGCGGCTGTTAAATGATTTTCCTTTTGGTCTGGTAGCTGTGATCGAAGACATTGTTGAGGCGAATAAAATCGAACTGATTGAGGGAACTGGAGTGAGAAGTGTTTGAATGCTGGCCAAATAGATTTTAAGCTTCTCGCTTGTGGATTGTGGTGACATGATGTTGCAGACCGTGCTCCGGTCCGCCGGTGTTCTCTGGCTGGTTTCCGAGTGTTTCTTATCCGCCAAGTCCCGCATCTCGCTCTTCACTTTCACGGCGTTTATTAAATTCAGCTTGCCCGCCATAGAATGTGCCATTTGGCGACGCTTTCTGTAGGAATCTTATTTAGATGCGCTCATTTTCAAATTGGCCATTAAATTTCGCCGCACAAATTAGAATAAAAACCTATTTTGTTGACGTCACGGCAAAAAAGAGGCGTTGCCAGCACTTAAAGCACTTAACAGCGCTTGAATGAAACGTATTGGCAAACGTAAGCATTTTTCGCGATTGGTAGAAACCGAATTTGAAACGGCCACACACAAAAATTCCTTAACAGTTTTTTTTTATATGGAGTTTTTCATTTCGCGGCCGTTTTCGTAGCCATGGAAAGCGCCCTTATTTGAAAAATCGCTAGAAGCCAAAGCGCTAGTGAATTCTGTGGCACTCCTGTATAACTTTTTACCTTTGGTTGTGAATTCCAAATTGTTGGGCGTCAATTATATTTAGTAGCTGTTTTCGGTAATAAAGATGATGTGACCGAAGGTGCACGTGTTGAATAGGTTGAGTTGATTAATAAATTCATTTATTTGACAAGCATCGTCTGTGCGTTGTCAGTACCAAAATCAAACTAAACTCAAAGCTTCTTAAACCTAAAGCTTAACCCTATTACCCTCTCTGCTGGCGACATCGCCTGCAGTCGTCGTTTAATGGAAGGCTGACATTGCCTTTTTGGCAAGGTCAGATTCCGACTTCTGCTGGAGACTGGCTTCAGCGGTGGCGACGGAGTTAGTGGCCGTGGACAACTTTGTCAGAATTTGGCCAGAAACAAATGCCCAGTGCCAAATTTTAGTAAATGGTTTAACGTCCTACGTTAGCTTACATATCTCCGTACTTCTCTGTACTTTGTGGTGTTCAGGACATATTGTTTCCCGAGTGCTGGCCACCATACTAGTGCTCCGTAGAGTAGTATGGGACTTACATCGGCTGTGTATAGCCAGTGTACTATGAAGGGGAAAAAACCCCATTTACGGCCTATTGCCTTTTTGCACGAGTAAAGAGCAATGGTAGCCTTTTCTTGTTTCTTGTCCAGAATGATACCCAAGTATTTGGCATTGTCACCAAATGCAAGGCTTAATCAGTTAATTTTAGGTTTAATTATAAGGTTTAAAAATGGAACATTTGGATTTTAGATGATGTTATATTATTAAAATGTTGCTTATATACTATCTTGCTTTTTTAACATTAAAAGAGTTTCGAATATTTCGTCACCTAGGCTGTTTCATTTTGGTGTAATGAGTTGGCCTCCACAGCTAAAAGTTCTTTCAACTGTGGCTGAACTAGGCAAAATGGTATTACACTTATAAAAAACATTACAAATATATTTATACTTAAGTACAGATTCTAAAGACTTGCTACTAACGGCAAGATAATTTAAGACTTCCATTTCAATATTAGAATTTTCACAATTCTCAGTTTCATCAAATTTTCCATTACTGGTATCGTAAAAGCCTTCAGAATCCTTTGTATTTGAGCTATCATTGACAACAGTTTCCAAGTTTTCCGTAATTTCTTCAACAAGCCAATCTTTAAAACACTACAGTTTTGGTGGTTTTATTTGGAATCCACTTCAATTTAAATTTTGGAAGTGTCATAGTAGACAAAACAAAAGTCTTTGCCTCTCTCGAAATCAAGTTTTCAATAAAAGAAAATCGTTTTGAAACTCCTTTTTTAAGAGCATCTTTAAGTGGATCACAATATTTCAAATTATTCAAACTGTCAAGCTTATGTATTACTTTATTAAAGTGGGCAGCAAAAATCCTAAGTAACAACGGGGTTCGCCCTGCAAAAGATCAATAGCCTTAGTGAATATTTCAGTGACACTACACAATTCTTGCAAAAAATCAATTTCTGTATTTGTTTTTTTTTTTAAGTTGTACAACCACTTTTTAAAATGTTTTTTAGTTCCAAATTACGTTGAATACTGTCTTGAAAACTGTTCCATCTTGTGGCGCAAGGAGCTATTAATATAAGATTACACATTTTCTCAACTTCATCTGCAGCTACTGTGGATCTGCTAACAGCATTCCAGATTACCGTTGCTTTTGCTAAGGAGGAATAGTACAATCGCTTGAATGATGTGTTTAGTAGAGCCTGTTCAACATATTTCGCGACAATTAAGTTCAAAGTGTGTGATGCGCATCTAAAGTGCTTTGGCAAAGTAATTTCAACATCAGCTGATCTATCCATCTACTATTACCTTAGAATAAGACTCTTCTAAAAATTCAGGCTTTACGTTTGTTTCTTCAAAACTGTACACTTTAAATGCTTTACAGAAGTTGAATGCATTATCTGCAACTGTTCCACACATTTAGGTATCGCTAAATTCGTATTTGCCATGAACTTCAGCTAATGCAGTAGCAATTACCTCTTCTTTTCCTTTCAACATGGCAGAGCGGCAACATCTCGGCTATAATGTAATCGGAAATGCGTGCATTTAGCTGTAATAATATAATGTAGTTACATTTGTTATAATGAATCTAGTAATGCATTCAATTCTCATACCTGGTTGGAATTCAAGATACTGGGACTCTTGAATATATTTATCTCCTGCTGATTCCTTAGTTGAGTTACTGGAAACCTTAGATACTTTGGCTCTCATTGATTCGTATTGGGGTGAACCCTCTAGCGTAAAGAATTTGAAATATATGATATATTAACAACATTGTTTGCGTATACAAATTTGCATGAAACTGCTGCTATAGACTGGAATACAAACAAATTTATACACATAAATGTATGAATGTATCGACAATTTGGTGCAAAAAAAATCCGATCATATGTACATAAATATGTGTATGTTTGTAAGTATTCAAATTTTTGTCCACATATGTATTCACATTGTACATATACATTTTGTGAAGGTACTTACCTTCAAATTTCCATTCAACATCAGCGGTAAGTCTTTATTCCCTTCATTATTTAGTGCCTCATCAGTCATTGAGCGCGTTCGACAGCACACACCAATAATCTAACATAAATCATCAAACAACAAAAAAGTGTTTGGCTGCTGGTGAACGTGTTTGATAGAATTTTTGAGGCAACAAAGTAATTTAGTTGGCGGAAATTTGGAATTTTTGACAACAAACTGCATAATAGAATTTAGAACATACTGTTAAATTTATATGGCCGTCGTCTATAGCACCCACTGCTCCTGGAATACCCCTTGAATTTTTCCTCAAGAATTTGTTAGCCATTTAATGTTTGTTGTAAGTCCGGCGAGAATGTGCGAATATTCAAGGGCTAGATCTTTATCCTATGTCTAAACGGTCATTTACTTATAAGAAGGACTCCTGTTTTGCCAGCGGCCAAATAACATTTTTGGCAATTAGTTTATACAGGGTCACGTAAAGAAGGATTATAATTATACTCTGTACCAAAGGTACACAGAGTACATTAAGTTTGTGTAAAAGTATGCAACAGCCAGAAGGAATCATCTCCGACCCTATAAAGTAAATATATTCTAGATCAGCAACAACAGCCGAGTCGATATAGCCATGTCCGTCTGTATGTCTGTCCGTCTGTATGAACGCACAGATCTCAGAGATGGTAAGAGATAGAGATTTGACATGTATGGGACATTTATTTCTTATACTTGCAGGCAGATCAAGATTATTTTCAATTTTTGCCACGCCCCCGCAATTTGGAAAAAACGTCATATCTCTAAAGATATTTAGATATTCTCTAGAGATATTATGTAATCAAAATTGTTTATCGATTAGCTGAAGGAATGATAAAGATCGGATGAACGATACACAAGTTATGAGCAAAAAAAGTTAACCGGCATTGGTTGCATTTGCCTTGACAAAATTACATGTTTGTTTACTACTGACAGCTATGTGCTATCGATAACAAATCACAACCAAGCAATTCTAACAAACTATTTCTTTGATGTATTCACATCTAACACAATCACGGAAATTAGCAATCATGATTGCACATCATACCTGTTCACCAGCACAACCTAACAGAAATAGTTGATATTTTGTCATCGATTTCTGCTGGTGAAAGCGCTCATTGTTAACAATAATTAAGTTTAAGTTTTAATTGTCTCGTAAAATTTCTGCACAAACAATGAGCTATCGCGCGGTGTTTTTTTTTTTTTTATTTCTTGGAAATAAAAGCCTCAAATAAGTGTGACCGATAATCCTCAAAATCCTAAAAGTGTAGAGATGATACAACACAACAATTAATATCGAAGAAAAATCACGCACGAAATTACTTTGTACCTTACCTATTGACAAGGTAAATGAAAATTAAGACCTAGTAAAAGCTATTTGTACCTAGGTACTTCCAAACACTGCCTATGTATGTATGTACAATCATTGTACTACAATGTATGCGTATTGTAAGATTTATCTAGCAACTTTAAAGCCTCGGCAGGTTCATTAAACCTTCATGTATCGATTTTGGTTTTTCATTACGATAAGAAGAAATTATTACGAATTTTCTGAGTTTCCAATAAAAAATATTTCATATAGGGGGGTGTTTACTGGCAATTTTTTGCTCATAACTTGAGTATCGTTCATCCGATCTTCATCATTCCTTCAGCAAATCGATAAATAATTTTGACTATATATCTTTAGAAGGTACGAACCATCTATCTACGAAACTGTGAAAGATACACGTTTTTTCCAAATTGCGGGGGCGGGAAGGGCCGTGGCAAAAATTGAAAATAAACTTGATCTGCCTGCAAGTATAAGGAATATATGTTCCATACATGTCAAACCTTTATCTCTTACCATCTCTGAGATCTGTGCGTTCATATAGAAGGACAGACAGACAAACGGACAGACGGACACGGCTATATCGACTCGGCTGTTGATGCTGATCAGGAATATATATACTTTATAGGGTCGGAAATGATTCCTTCTCCCTGTTACATACTTTTGCACAAACTTAATATACTCTGTGTACCTTTGGAACAGTGTATAAAAACATTTTTACGGGATTATGGAGATACAGATGGTTGTGGATATAATTGAAAACTTGGCACCTGAGGATGAAATGCTTTTGGAAAATTTGCTTAGTCACCATCTAAAAAGGGAATAGAAACAATTGCAAATGCCATCTAATCAGAGCCATAGTGCGTAAATTCTACAGCACCGTTGAGGAGGACATCAATCTGATGCCACATTCCACACCATAATGCAGTCCTTTGGCTGGACCAAGCACCCTATGATCAATCGCAACAAAGATGTGAGTAAAGACATACCCATCACCGTACATATACGGCTCTCGCTCTTGAATCGATCCCTCTTCGGACGAGATGATAAAATTCCAACGGACCAACAAAATGCTGAACATTAAAATAGTTACAGGAGCTGGCCATTATGTTGCGTATAAGCCGGATTTGTTTAATCGTTAGGTGAATGAGACCTGGGATATCTACTCCAGCTGTTGACGCCTCTGCAGCTAATCCGTGAGACCACAGAGTCGGATGAAGAGGCATTAGCCAGTACTGTTGCCGTTTGTTGTCCAAAATTCAAAACTTCCGCCAACAAAAATATATCGATAACTTTGTTGCCTGAAAATTCTATCAAACACTTTTTTGTTGATTGAAGATTTATGTCGGATAATTGGTGTGTGCTGGTGAACGCTTTCAATGTTATAATTGATTAAAGATTTATGTTCTTTGTCGTTTATCTCGCGTACTGTTAGCGGCTAGAATGTCAAATAAAAAAGACTATATTCTGGATGTGTAGAGCCTAATAGCGCGGTTAGTCAAGTTTAAAAAAAAAAAAAAATTTGGATGGCGGAGTTCACATGGAATGATCCATATGTATGTACCACCTAAAAATGTATAAAAAATAACAAAGCAATCGTTATTCGCTTTCTAAGAAACATACTCACCACATGAATTTTTCCCCAGTTGATTTTACTCAATTTAGAGTGACCATGTGTAAGTGCAATATGGTCACTCGAGAAAATTGGTTGTCACAAAAAAAAAAGACGAGATAGGTTCACACAGGCAAAAAATTTGTCCATTATTAGAAAATTTTGATGAACATTTAGCCAATTTGTCCAAATTGGCGAACTTCTCGGCTATATTTGATCAAATTATTAGTGAATGGAACCATAGTTTATATTTTAAGAACTGAAAAATCTGCAATCATGGCTGTTAAGCCAAATTTTCAATAAAAATTCCTAAAAATTTGTCAAATTGTTTACCTGCGTGAACTTAGCTTAACTCACATAACGAAATAAGTTAAATAGTTGACTTGAAGCCATACTGCAACGACTCGCTTCGAGCACAGTTGCCGTTGAACTGTCACTCTGCTGGCAATTGCTTAAACGAAACAAAGGAAAAGCAAACAGCAGGAGCAAAAACAACAAATCAGAAAACAGAATCAGCGATATTTGCGGCGAATTCAATTCGTCGTCGGTCTCACATACATATGTACATGTACGGTCGGCCAAGTGTGTGTGAGGTACACACCAACTCGCCGTCCACGGAAAATAATTGTTCGAGATATTCCGTCATTTGAGCGTCGCCTTTGAAAGTGTGCACATCAACGCTAGTAGAGACAACTGAAAGGCAAATCAACAGCAACAAGAACAAACCTAAAACTAACAACTTTTATGTATTTGTATGCATATATGTATACAAAGACTGGAATCAGGGGTGAGTCATCTTAGAATAAGTAATAAGTAGTGCGCTTTGCATTTCAACGACCCAAGAAATTGCGTTGCAGAGAAAAAATGTGCATTCGACATTTTTGTTCTCGGGTTTGTATGTACATATGCATGTATGTATTCATGTGGATATGCATGAGAGAGCGGTGTTTTGCCTTTCGTGTCCCGTGACCGACATCGTGATTATAAAAATATAGTGAAGACATTTTAACGTGAATCGACGCTCAGACGAATTGTGTATTGATCATTAAAGAAATTACCTTGATCAGCAGATAGACTTGCTATATACATATGTATATTTCTTTAAGACATAAAAATACACCAGTAAATATCTATCGATAGGCATGTTATCGATACTATTTATACACGTTACTCGTAGAGTAAAATAGAATTTACACTGCGGTTACCCTGGACTATCGATAACGATAGTCCAATCCCAAGCCCAAAAAAAAAATACACTGCGGTTGTTGGGCAGCGACCTTTACAATAAGCAAGCGAACTGTCGCAAATAGTCACAAACAAAATCGGCTATTTGTTGTTTACTTTAAATTAAATCTGAATTTCGGGCGATTGAAGAAATCAATGGCCGTGTTCGGCAGATCAACTTGCTGCCTGATCAAGTATAAATTTGCAATAATCTTCCTACTGAGCTCGAGTGATGCGGCATCATAATAGCCAATTTGAGGTATGATACAGGCGCATGTATCAAAGAAATAGTACGCTACTTTAAAGCAGAGATGGGCATGCACACATATCGTCACACTTTTCACACGCATACAAGCACAATTTGCGTGCGCCGCATTCGTGTTCTATAAATAGCTTTCAATGCTTATAGCGTACGTGTGATTTTGTGCAGTCGGCCGCGGCAGAGTCCTATGCACACGCAGGCAGCGCGCTGCCTGACGAGCCAACGCAAAATGCTTACAGTAATACAATAAAGTATTGGCACACCTTCATTTTCAAAGTTTGTTCAAAAATATATTTGTTTATAATAACCTTAAAGAAATTATAAAGATGGAACATTCATTGTTTAACTTTTATTTCATTTTCAAAAAAAAAAATAATTGCATAAAATAATTTGTTGCAAATTGATAACTACGGCACGATTTTCATATCGGCATTTCAATGGGCAGAGGTACGGAAATTTCTCTAGAAGTCCGGAAATTGATCATAAATCTGCACGTACAGCAAAAGTAGTATCGCGAAATTGGAACTATAATTGAGAGGTCATATAAAAGTGTTTGAAACATTATTAAACATTATATAAATACCGGAAATATAGGGCAAGGGACGACATCAGGAACACCGAAAAAATTGTCATTGCGTCAGGAGCGGGCTATAGTTGCTGCAGTGGTGCAAAACCCAAAAATTTCGGCTGTGAAATTATGCACTGAAATGCAGGAATCCTTTGAAGCAACCTTTCATCAACAAACTGTGAGGAATCCCCTATATAGAGCGGGGTATCATGGACGAGTACCTGGGCTTGAACCATTAATTTCAATGGTTAACAAGAAAAAGAGGTTACAGACTTCATGTTAATAAGCCGGAATCATTTTGAAATAACGTACTATCTAGTGACGAATCAAAGTTGAACTTATTTGGTTCAGATCGATCACAAAAAAAATTGTGAGAGCCAACAAAGAGCTGCAAGCAAATAATGTCATTAAAACAGATAAGCACGGCGGAGGAAATGTTATGGTATGGGGGTGCTTCGCTGCCTACATACATACATACATATTTTATGAATCTTCAAAGTGAAAACTTGGTACCCAGTTTTCAAAAATTGGGCATAAATGGACAGAAGTGGTTGTTTCAACAAGATAACGATCCAAAACATTCGTCATATCTGGGTCAGGAATGGCTCATCTATCATTGCAAGCTATTAAAACCGCCTCTGCAATCACCAGACATGAATCCCATTGAACATATTTGCCACCTACTGAAAAGAAAAATTCGGAAATAACACATAACATCAAAGGATTCTCTAAAGCAAACTCTACTGACAGAATGGGCAAATGTAACCCCAGAAAAGACTGCCAAGTTTGTAGCAAGTATGCGCAAGTATGAGACTATCATGTCTCATGTATCAAACAGTGTGACGGCACCCTAATAGTGGTATTTCTGAAAGTGATTTATATTTGACAGCTGTTTACAGCTGCTTCATACAAAATGTCCAGTGTACCCAGAAAAGTGAGGAAGTAATGGTCATACTAAAAGTTTTGAGGCTGATTTAAGCTGGGTACTCAGACGCTGACAATTTTGTTAGAGCGGAAATTTTTTTGATAATTGTCGGAGCCGCTTTGACAGTGTAGTGTGACCAGGCAACAGCAAAAAAAGTCAGCTGTGGTTTGTGTAAAAAAAAGCGGGCTATTTTTATACTCTGTACCAAAGGTACACAGAGTTTATTAAGTTTGTGCAAAAGTATGTAACAGCCAGAAGGAATCATCTCCGACCCTATAAAGTATATATATTCTTGATCAGCATGAACAGCCGAGTCGATATAGCCATGTCCGTCTGTCTGCCTGTCCGTCTGTATGAACGCATAGATCTCAGAGATGGTAAGAGTTAGAGGTTTGACATGTATGGGACATTTATTTCTTATTCTTGCAGGCAGATCAAGTTTATTTTCAATTTTTGCCACGCCCCCTCCCGCCCACGCAATTTGGAAAAAACGTCATATCTTACAGTTTTGATGATAGGTTTTTCATACCTTCTAGAGAAATCTAGTAATCAAAATTATTTATCGATTTGTTGAAGGAATGATAAAGATCGGACGAACGATACACAAGTTATGAGCAACAAAAGTTAACCGCCACCCCGGTTGCGGCAGGAGCAACGGAAGCTACCACAGTAAGCTGGACGAGACACTACTAAAGGGTGATCCATTAAATTACAAATAAAATACAAATAATGGATTTGGATGGTGCAATCTTTATTATGGGCTAAAAGAACTATCTCTGACTTTTACTTTTTAAAGATAATTTCATTCAAATGTTTACCGCGACTACGCCGTAAATGAACCATTCGGATGGTCCAATTTTCGATCACACTTTCCAGCATTGCTACGTGTAACTTGCGAATTACGCGAGTAATGTTGGCTTCCAAGTTTTGAATCGTAGCTGGCTTATCGACGAAGACTTTTGACTTCACGTAACCCGACAGAAAAAGTCCAGTGTTGTGATTTCACATGATCTAGGCTGTCAGTTGACAGGTCCGTAACGCGAAATAAGCTGCTCACCAAAATGATTTCTCAATAAAGCCATTGTTTCGCGCGCTGCGTGTGCCGTAGCACCGTCTTGATGAAACCAAATGTCGCCGACATCAAGGGCTTTAATTTCAGGTAACAATGTCATTTATCATGGTGCGGTAGCGCTCTCCATTGACGGTTATTTTTTGTCTGGCTCCGTTTTTATAGAAATACGGGCCGATGATTTCAGCAGCAGATAAACCACACCAAACAGTGGATTTTTGTGGATGTAACGGTAGTTCAAGAGTCGCTTCGGGTTGCTCATCAGCCCAAATGCGACAATTTTGTTTGTTGATTTTTATCCAGAAATGTGCCTCGTCACTGAACAAAGTTCTGCGCGAAAACAGCGGATCTTCATTGAGCTGGAGCCCATTGACTGAAATTCAAGCGCAAATTCAAATCTGGCGGCTTCAATTCTTGAACGAGTTGGAGTTTGTGCGCCTTTAAACCAGCGATGGTCACAAGTACCCCCTGGGGGGCGAAGACATTTCGTTATTTACACATATACGAGCCGAACGCATGCCGAAGCTGAGGCCAAGAGAGTAAACAGGCCTTCAGTCGCTGGCTAGCCTTTGATGCGGCCAAATCGGAGCCGGTTCACGGCGCTTGATTTTCGCACACCAATACACTCTCACATTTTGGCCTCGCTCTAGTTGACCAACGCTGCTTTAAACCAAGATACTTGCGTAAAATTCGCCAAGTTTTCTAATACGATAGATCAAAATTTTGAGATCGGCGTCGAATCGATAGATCACGGTCTGCAGCCACACTATCCGCTGCAATCGCAAAATTCTCCTCACTACGGGCTGGATGTGGTCTATTTGGTCTTGTATTATATTCAATAACGCACTTAGACTCAAATTTGTCGATGATGTTGCGAATAGTGGTCTCGGAAGGTCGATGATGCACACCATATCTAGTGCATGATGCACAAAAAGATTTTTCACAGAACACTGATTTTTGTAATACAGCTGATGTTGCGGTGTGAGTCTTTCCATGATGATTTGTCAAACAATTCTTAAGAAAAATAAGATGACAGAATGACACTAGTCGCGCGAGTTACGTCTCCGATTTGAGGTAGACCGTCTCCGATTTGAGGTAGACCGTCTCCGATTTGAGGTAGACCAATTTAGTTTTACGAACAATAATTTTTATTTACGTCCGGAGACTTCAGCTTCAGCTTGACGACTGAAGCGACAGAGAGAGGTCCACAATGAGAGTGAGAAAGAGAGTAACGAAGTATAAAGGGGGAACCAGAGTGGAACCTAGAACTAGTTCGTAACTTCTCCCCCGCCAAATTGTGGATCACTCCAAGTCGAAACAATCATATACAAAGGTTTACAATAATGGAGTTCAGAATAATAAAATAAAATACATTCGTTTGGACTTATAGTTCTACAAATTATTACGTATAAAATCGAATTTCGTTTTCTTTCAATTAATTTTTTTTTTTTGGATTCATTTTTCTCTTATTTTTTAAAATATTCTTTTAGAATGTGGAACGAAAGAAAAGAAAATTGGACTACTCTCTTTTTTTTTTATGTTTCATTAGCAAACTTAGGCTTTCTCTTAACGTTAGCGATGGCGATATCCTTCAAAGGACTTAGCTTAAACTTAGGTTCATTCTTGTGTCTTAGTGACTTGTAGTTTTTTATATAACCACGTTCTCGATTTTCAATGTAATTTTCTCTGTTTTTGTTTCTTTTGGCGATACATTTTTCTTTACTTCGTAAGAGGTTCTGATATATTTTGACTTTGTCGCATCTGCCAAATTCAACATCTATTGGCTTTTGTTTTAAAATCGAGTGAACGGAGCTATTATAGTACTCAATGGCTTTACTCATTTTATCCTTAATACCAAGGCTTGACTGTTCGACATTCAGGGATCTTATTTTCTCGGTAATACTGCTGTGAAAGCGTTCAATATCGGCGTTTCCAGTATGGTTATTTGGCTTTACCAAATGAAGACTGACACCTTCTTCCTCGAGGTAATTTTTTATATTGGAGCTTTTGAACTCGTTGTCTGTGATAAGCTTTATGAAAGGACCCTTTATTGATTTAAACAAACGTATCTTTTCTATTATGGTTTGATTTGTTCTATCCTCCAAATAAAACCCAGCCGCGAATTTAGAAAACCGGTCAATGAATGTCAGAAAATTGGATTTTGCATTGGTATACACATCCATATGTACTATTTCGCGAATGTCTTTTGGAGTTTCTGTGACTTTAAATTTTTCATTTATTGGGCATCTGTCGTACTTAGCGCGGTTGCATGTGTCACAATTATTTATGTATTTTTGGATGTACGTCTTCAAGTTAGGGAAATAGATCAATCTTTTAAGGCCCTCGTAGTTTTCGTTTATTCCAGCATGAAATGTTTCGTTTTTGTGATACTGTTTGATCTGGTAATTAAGTTCGTCTTCGGTTTCGATCTCTCTGGCCATATAAGCACACCTCACGAATTTTACATTGGCGTTCCCCTCGAATAGCTCAATGACTTTCGTCTGCAGAACATTGTATTCATGGTCGCTCAACTCAGTGTATATACCTACTTTCCCGCTTTTAACGTGGTCTGTCAGTAACTGATCGAGATTATTGCTAGTTAAGTCAGTGGAGCTAAGAAAGAGTTTGGAATTTCCATTTTTGGCCTCAAACTCGACGCATTTATGCTTCACGAGGATTATCTGTGTTTTAAACTTATTGACGACTGAGTCAATAATCCCAATATGGTTTTGTAGATCTTCCCTAGCCGAGTGTGTCGTTTCCCGATCATCGTTGTTATAAAGCGAATCAACTGAGGCGCTTAAGGCATATATTTCTCCGGATTCGGCATTGACTCTACTTAAAAAGTCGGCGACCTGATTTTCCTTGCCTTTAATGTAATTTACGTTGAGATTGAAGTCGCTGAGCTTTATAATCCACCTATAAAGCCTAGGATTTAATTCTTTGCCCTGAGACTTGACGAATAACCACTTGAGAGGTTCATGGTCAGAGAGTATATCGAATTTGACTCCATATAAGTACGGCCTGAAATAGTTTGTCGACCAGACGATAGCGAGTAGCTCTTTCTCAGTGGCGGAATACCGTTTTTCGGTATCGCTGAGCGTTCTACTGGCAAAGGCAATAGGATGCGAGTTTTGTTGTAGTACAGCACCTATCGCTACGTCACTAGCGTCTGTGACCAATTGAAAGGTCTTTTCAAACTCGGGATATTTCAGAACAGGTGGCTCAGTGATAATAGCTTTTAGTTTGTTAAACGAGTTAATAAAGTTTGGATCGTTCAGGTTTAATCGAGCTCCCTTTTTTAGGTATTTAACCATTGGGTACGTGACTTGTGCGTAATCACGGATGAATTTTCGATAATATCCAGTGATACTAAGAAAAGACTTCACTTGTCTGATAGTTCTCGGAAGGACTATCTTAAGTATGCTCTCTATTTTTTTCGGGTTTGGCTTAACACCTGATGATGTCAACAAATGTCCTAGATAGAGAGTTTCCTTTGCGAAGAACTTGCATTTCGTTATTTGTAGTCGTAAGTTAGCTTTTCGCAATGCGGACAGTACTTGGTTTATGCTAGAGACATGCTCTAAAAGGCTGGTAGAAAATATAAGTATGTCATCCAGATAGACGACACAAACTTTATTTATTAGACTTTTCAGGACCTTATTTATGAGGCGCTGGAATGTGGCAGGCGCATTCTTTAGACCGAATGGCATGCGAACGTACTCATAGTGGCCGTGAGGTGTCGAAAAAGCTGTTTTCTGCCGATCGTTCTCTTGGACAAGAATCTGGTGGAATCCTTTGGCCAGGTCGAGGGTTGTAAAGTATTGCGCTCTACCTAATTTATCGAGTATGCTGGCAATATTTGGGATTGGGAATTTGTCGTCTATCGTATTCTCATTAAGCTTACGATAGTCAACGACTATTCTCCATTCTGTCTCGAGGGTAACGGATTTTTTAGGGACCACCCAAACGGGACTATTGTAAGGCGAATTGCTTTCTTTGATAATTCCCTGACTCAGCATATCGGCTATTTGCCTGGAAATCTCTCGCTCATGCACCTGAGGATAGCGGTATATTTTTGCATATATTGGTCTTTCATTTTTGGTTTTAATTTCATGTTCAACAAGATCTGTATGAGAAAGAATATCTCCTTCATAAAATATAAGATCTTTAAATGATTTCAGAATTTGGTCGAGAGCGGTTTTTTCCTCACGGTTTAAGTCAATATACAGATGTTCGAGCTTTTCCGGTTTGCTCACAGCTTCGAGTAGGTGTATCTCCTCATTAAAATAGGGAAAAGTGGGCAAAAAAGGAATCTCCAAACCATTTATAATAAGCATTTCCTTATCCATATCGACTTTTGCCTTTAGGGGTCTCAAAATATTCTGCCCTATAATAGCATCAAACTGCTTGTCTATAAAATCTGTGAGTTTCCAGGACATGGTTGCTTGTTCGCCAAATTCTTGTGGTAGGTCAGTTATAATCTCGTCTCTTATGTATACATTATTATTCAAAGATGAGACGCGGATTGGTTCTCGTAAAGGGCGTCGTAAATACTGTGGAAGTTTGGTTTTATTTAAAACAGAAGTTGTGGATCCAGTGTTTATAAGTGCGGTAAGTCTGTCCCTTCCTATTGTAATTGATACTATGGGTAATGCCTTTCGGAGGCAGTCATATGAAAATTTATCTCCTCGTTAAAGTTCTGGTCTGGTATGTCCGAAGGTTCGGAACTATTGCTTTCGTCTATGGATTCCGGATTGTTTATGAAGAGATCTTCTTCTACCTGAATATGGTCTATTTCCATTGCTCGAGAGTTGGTGCTATTTCTATTTGGATTTCTGGGCAAAGTCGATTGAACTGTCGGGTTATTATTGGTTGAAATGTACTGTTGGTTAGATCGAGGAACAAAGTGTTGTTGATTAGTGTGAGGTATGTAGTTATTGGTGTTTGATCTCTGTGTATAGTTATTGTTTTGCCTGGCATTGACATGGCTTTGAACAGTATTACGGTTTGGTTGTTCATAAGAACCTGGAATATCTTGTCTTAAGTATGGCTGTTTGTTCGAAGAGATTTGGTGAGTATTATTTACATTCTGATTTCGATTAATATTAGTAATGCCTCGTCTGACTGTTTTTGCGTCATTTCTTATTAATCCCTCATTTTCGAGTGTATAAAAAGCTTCTCTCAAGGTAGAGGCGTTCTTGTTTACGATAATTGTCGCCAGATTAACAGGAATGTTATTTTGAAATGTTTTTAAAATTACTTTCTCTATGTTAGAAGGGCTAAATTCAACTGGCTTCTCGTTGTCATACTCGTATTTTTCGTTCATCTTACATAATAGATCGAGTAGGTCGCCAAAATAGGCTCGAATGTCGCCATCCGCTGGTCTTAGCTGGAAAATCTGGGCATACAGATCGTAATAGCTTTCCTTGATGCCGAAGTTCTTGACAAGTGCGGCCTGCACCTCCTGCCAAGATGGAGAATCACCCAGAGTTCTAAGCACATGTAGAGCGTCGCCTTGCAGCTTGTTGAGGATCACACGGTGAAAGACGTAGGTTGTTGCATCTCGATTGTCGGCTAGCATGGCGAAAATCATGTTGACTTCCCTGAGGAAAGAGGTCAGAGCATATGACCCATCCCCTCGAAACTCGTGGATCCGCTGTGCATCCTTGATGATATCGTTTACCGTCAGCATTGGTGGGGTTGTCATTTTGTGGTTTTGTTTTGTGTTTTATATTTTTAATGTTTTGTTTTCTGCTATGCAGGTTTAGTGTGCTTGCAAATTTGGTATTTATTAGCACATTTCAATTTGTAATCGATAGATGAGTTTTGTTGGTTATCGAATACAGTTTTTTTTTTTTTTCTTTTGTTCTTCACGTTCTTCTCCTTTAATGTATGTATGTATTAGCGAGTTGTTCTCTGTGATTGTCGGCGTCGCTTTTTTTTTTTTTTTTCCCGCCTTCCGTCTTTAGCACATGTGGATATGTATGTATGCACTGGAGATGCTTCGAGAATAACGGAGATCAAACACAAGTTCGGTGGATTTCACAATAATTAACTTAAGTTAACTATTAATGCAGTTGAGTTTGTGGTGTAGCTTTGAGCAAGAATCAACTTCAGTTCATTAGTTTTGGTTAGATCTTCACACTGTAGATTTTTTTTTTTCCCAGCACTTGTCAAACCACGTTTTGCTCTTATTACTTTATTTTACTTAAGTAAATATAAAGATTTATTGGCTACTACCGACTGCGCCAGTTACGTCTCCGATTTGAGGTAGACCGTCTCCGATTTGAGGTAGACCGTCTCCGATTTGAGGTAGACCAATTTAGTTTTACGAACAATAATTTTTATTTACGTCCGGAGACTTCAGCTTCAGCTTGACGACTGAAGCGACAGAGAGAGGTCCACAATGAGAGTGAGAAAGAGAGTAACGAAGTATAAAGGGGGAACCAGAGTGGAACCTAGAACTAGTTCGTAACTCGCGTGATATCTGAAAAAGAATATTGAAAAAAACGTCTTAATGAATCACCCTTTACAATGGGCTGTGAAGACTGCAAAGGCTTAGGGCTGTTCGGCCATGGGCTGTAGGACCGATCCGTGGGCTCTGGATTCAGCGGAGGCTTAGACTCGGGTGGTGTGCATACATTGGGCAAATGGCATACCAGCCATAGCAACGGGAGAAGCATACCGAAAAAGATTCTCCGCCACAAGTGATGCAGCTGCCAGTATCGACATGCATTTTATTGGCCAGATTCCATAAAAATGATTGCGACTCGCCCACTTTGATTAGCTCCACTTGTTTCTCCACCTCGCAGCTCTCAAAATAATTGTAGTTTAGTTTTTCAGTCTTCTTTGAGTTGATCTTTTAAATTGTGTGCTCAATTCTCAAAGGTACCTCTGACAATTATCAAACAAGTTTCATAATTTCAAGACCCCCCTTCGACAATTCATCAGCTGTGTTCAAAAAAACGAGTTGGCAGGTACACGCTCTGACAATTTTCAAGCGCGCATTGCCAGAGCTATGTAATTAGATGGGCTCTGACAAAATTGTCAGCGTCTGAGTTTTTCTTGCAAGTGTGACCGTTCTCTTCGAACAAAATTACGTGGCGCGTTTGCTGTTTGTTTAAATCCTGCTGTGATTTCAACATGAAGAACGTTGCAACTTTCTGCATTTCATGTTTTTATAATTAAATGATTAGGTATTTAATGAATTTTAGAATGAATACGTGTCTGTTTGAAGGGGAGAAAGATCAGTGGTCTACAATGGACAGAGTCAAAAGTGCTCCAATTTTTAGAGCTTGTGCTCCACTTAGTCAAAGATGTTCGGAATTCCATATCTGCACAGTTCTCCTAGAACGTTGTACGTCACAAACTCTTCCACAATTTCATTCTGCCTTTTCCTTTTAAGAACTTCCAAATTACCTAAATGACTCATTAACAAGTATAAAATAAATTGAATTTACCTCTGTAAAATTGCTTACATACTAGAACTACACATTCCGCCAACAAAATATTTTTTGAGAAGCTTAGGATTAAGTTTTCACACTTCTTTCAGCATGTTTTGTTTTGAAAACCGTTGATGTGTTCAGACCAGGTGTCTAACAGATGGCTTGTGGCCTCTTTAGTCCAATTGCACATGCAGTGTTAAATTCGTTGTACATGTATTGCGTAAAATACTTGGAGTCCGCAACTTATTAACATATTTAGGGGAATATCAAAAATGTAAGCGACAAGCTTTATTCAATGTAGTTGAACATGTTCGCGGAGTAGAAAATATGAAATGCCCGCAAGCGTAACACAGTTTATTTGGATCATTTTTGCATTCAATTTGATGTCTTGCTATCATTTTCAACCTTAATCAATCACTAAAAACTTAACCAGGCACAGAATAAACTTGGCAGGATATAGTATACCTTAAATGGTAAAGTTTGAATGTTAGCTATGCCTCTTACGACGAACAATAAAACATTGGAACCAGGGAATCAAACCGAATCGTATTTCGGTTTCGGTTCCGGTTCTGATACGTCTGTTTTGGTTCTAGCATTATTTTGGTATTCGGTTCCGTATCGGTAACTGGATTTTTATTTCGGTATACGTACGTACCGGTATGAACCATTAAAATATAAATAAAGATCTGGCATAGGTTTTGCGTCCACCCAATTTCATAGCGAAGACATAATAATTACACCCTGGTAAACAAACGATCTACACTTATTTGCCCTTTTCAAAGACATACATAAACACAATTGTAAAAACTTTTTCAAGTTTACTGACCACCATTTAACTGCATCTTCTTGGTTTTGTAAACATTTTAAGCTCAGGATCCTCCGGAGGTTCGATGGTTCATAACATCTGAAATATTTGAAACATTTTTGCCACAATTTTCCATGAATTTCAGCAAATCGGTTAAAATTAAAACCTTCATGGCCTTATTTTTGTTGAAGAGAACACATTTAACTTACTATTTGTTAAATCTATCTAACTAAGGTTAACGCCATCAATCATTCGTCCCTGGTCCTTCCAACGTGTACTCATACATAGATATGAAAAATTTAAATTGTCATGTTACATCTATACTATTACTTTATTTCCCTTCTCATAGTCGGAATATTCCCAGTTTGAATATGACTTAAAAAACTGATCTCCATTAGATAATGCACCAATCGATCCAAGTACTAAACAATGATATTTTCCATCCGTAATATAAAGAAACTTATAAAAGTCGACTTTAATAATTTTTTGGACCAAACGTTTTTTTAAACAGAAGAATTCCGGCTCTGGTTCAGGTTCTCGAGGTAATAGATTTTGAAGGTCCAGTAGATGGTCCGGTACGATGGACCCAAAAAACCCGAACAGAACCGGTTTTGCGGGGTTCAGTTCCGTCAGTGATTGATGTCATTAAACAGATTTGTAAAAATACTGAACTATTTGTATTCTCCTGTTTCTTTTCATACAAATACACTTTCAGCTAACGGATTTGTGCCAGAGCTGCTGTCCTCATTCAGTTTCACTTGAACAGAAATGGATAACACAAGTCAATGGTTATCATGACATTCAATGAGGGTCTAAGAATATAGGATGCAATATTTTTAAAAAGACTGGTCTCGCCAAAACCAAGTGCCATCTTTGCAGTCTTGTTTTTGCACCCAGAACCGCAACTGTACCGGTACAATGTTTCGGTTCTTTTCTGTCTTTTCGGTTCCAAGAATATCGATTCTCGAATACCGGTACACAAAATGTTTAAAATATGGGTTCCAGTGGCGGTTCTGGTTCTGAGTTTTAATCGGTTCTTTTCGGTATACGGTTCTGGTTCTGGTTCCGGTTTGATTCCCTGATTGGAACTAAGTCTATTTACATGAATTTTGAATTATGAATTTTTTACTTAAATTATTATTCTATGAATTTTAATTGAATAGGTGGTGTTATATTTCAAATAGATGAGCCTTTGATGACCAGCAAATAAATTTTACACGACTTTTTTCGTGGTTAAAATCGCACTCAAAATCTAGCTTTTTATAAAAATATATATATATTTAAAGCAAAGTTGCCGATAAAAGCCTTTATTCAGTGGCTGAATGAATGATGGGACATTCAATTATCTTCTAAGAAAAAATTACCTTTTTCATAATGAATTAACCGATATTGAAAATATACACATTTTTCTAAAGTTACTTTTCTATATGGGATCCGGTGTCTGTTAATAAAAAAATATGTTGCTCGGCTTTTCCTTAAAGGCCTGCATCCAGCACTGCGGAAAATTCCTGCCAGGAATTTGCTAGTTATTTCTTGTGTGTGTGGAACATAACTAAAACAGGGTGACCATCCACCAAAAAGGTGCATGGTCACTCTGATCAGTCAGCTGTTAAGCACTTAATTGTTTGAATTTAAAAAAATTTAAAAAAAAATAGAGGAAGTAGGTGCTACTTTATACTAGGGGATGACAAGCCGATGGCTAAGAATGACACTTTGCAGTGTGGCCCGGGTGGCGCAAAATTATGTGCACAACTTTATAATGTCATTCCAATCTCCAAAGAAGTATGACATCTCGGTTGGCCGCCAATCAAACGAAGTCTTTCATGGTCGGATACAATGTTGCCTAAATTCATTTGCATTAATATTAAAGATTTTGTCAGCTCAGTGGCCGGATCAGTCCCTTGGCTTTGGTCTATGGCCGAATCGCTGGAACATAGCCGTTAATGGTTCAAAGAGTCAACATGATTGAGATCCCGAAAGTTGCTCGAGTGCGATTCCTAGGATCAAAAGGATACCGCGGTTAAATACCTTGGCGTATCTCTGGACCGCCGCTTGACCAGTCTATGTGTCTCAGGCAGTAGCTACGGTTGCAGCTATGACATTGAAGCTCAATTGGCTTCTGAAGCTTCGTAGTGGTGGATCTGGGAGATCCCTTTATGGGGTACGCCATGCTAAACTACCCTCAAGAACCTAGAATCTTCTATGTGAGGTCCCTGGTATGAGAGGCATACAACTATATATATCGCGATTTGGACGTTTTGCCATTATGCGCCCCAAATTAATATGCACACCAGCAGGTTTGTTTGTTTGGTTATTATTATGTATCATGACCGAATGGGGGGCCACTCCCATAGACTTGCCTCTGATCTGGCGACAAACAGGCTCAGAAGTCGTCTCAACCTACGACATCCTATCGACCTTTGTGTCCATGGAGGGCATCCCTCGGGCCGCCTCAGCAATTTGGCATAAGTGTCCCCTTGGCACCATCCCCTACAAATCTATGCACACTGCTAGTTCTCCAGCAAGATGACAGCTCATAACAAAAACATAAAAGCATTCCCCCCAAATTTTCCAAAATAATATTCCTGAGCTGTGTATCAGCTGTTCTCTCGTTCCACACGCGCTATCGATAGGCCAACTATCGATAAGAAACTGTGTGTTTCGTTCATGTTGCTGGATACTCAAGCAACGAAAATGTAAACTAAAAATTCCTGGCACAGTTTTTTTTATATGAAGTTTGCCAGGAATTTTTAGTTGCCGCGGTGCTAGATACCCGGCTTAAGGGCAAAAACTTAAGTCATATATTTAGGGTCAGCATAGTATAATGTTAATAAGATAAGATTAATGTTTGTGCTCTGTTAATTAACATAAATAATGAATACTTCCCCTGAATAACGGTTATATCGAAGTCGGACAGGGCCGACTTTAACTTACGCTCTCGTTATATATAGAGAAGAGTTAAAACTTAAGAGATAGATCAACCCAATGAAGAGGAGAAGGAACTCGAAATACTTTAATACAACTGAAAGATTTTAGTACAAAGAAGATAAGGAGGAAAACATAAATAAATAAAATGGGCAACATTATAATAAATCAGTCTAATTATCTGCATAAAAAAGAGTAAAGTAGAGTAGAGTTTGAGTAAAGTAATAAAATTAGTCCAGCCGTCAATAATATCTCTTTATTCCTTCAAAGTAATGCATAAGCTCATCGGTCCAAGTTAGGCGCTTCCGCTTTCTTAAAACGCATCATTTAACTCTTTTTGATTATAAAGCTGATGCTAGTGATGATATATTTTTTTTCACTTGACCAATCAGCTTCCGACATCGTTATGCGAACCGCTGTAGAAGGAAATAGAAATGCTGCGATTGTAATAATATTTAAAACAGTATCTGTTCCTGCTACTAAAATAAAATAATTTGATATATATCAGTCACAGTGACTCAATCACAGGTGGGCCGACATAGCTCATCTCTAAAACATGTCCTAAGCGAAATCATCACATCAAGCATTTGCCATGCAGCTACGATAACGACACCGACTGTTGACGCACTCGACGTAATTTTCAATCTTCAAGAGAATGGATGTCGTAAACAAACTGGAAGCGTACACAACGACAGACGGTTGAAACTGCTTGAGTGTTGGGTTGTCCATGAGTGAGTGAGCAATTTTGTCGTGTTGTTCAATTTTGAGTTGTTCACTAAACTGAACAAGTGAACATGTTCTTCTACAAATGTTAATTTTTCTTCCAATAATACTCACATCTGATTTGTGCTAGAAGACTTATTAGTTCATAACCAACTTTAATACATTATTTAACATCGACTTCAGTCTGATTTATGAATTTTACTCTGGGTCTACTGAGTGAATTCACAGGATATACAATTCGCAAATTTACATGAGACGCTTTATTCGATAGAACTACATTTTCCTCTTTGTTTACTTGCAGTTGTTTGGGAGCTTCACCAGATTCTCCTCCCATTCAAGTATCTGTCGTCCCCAATCGGTTCGAGTTGTGCTGCTTTTTAACGTTAGGTTTTTTTTCTTCTCTTCTCTTCTGCTAAAATTTAAAACACACATATTAAAGATGTGAGAGAAACTCCCCTTGGCTCCTGTGTTGCCATTTTATCTATTTAATTGCTAGATCTGGCAATTTTAAAAGTGGAAATGCTATTAAATTTCCGAACTAACTATGTATTAGCTACAAATATAGAAATTTTTAAAGATTGCTATATACTTAGATATAAATCAGGGCTGCAAACCCAAAAAAATTTTCGGAACCTCCGGTTTGCAGGTTCGAACCAAAATTTAACAACGGTTAAAGTTCGGAAATTTGAGGTTCGATGTTTTTGGGCTTTGGTTTTGGTTCGAACCTTGGTTCGTTGCACGTTTTACCCAATATATTATATTCGATTATAATTGACGTGAGATTGGCGCTAGTGTGCTGGATATGGACTTCCTTCATTGCTAGTGCATAAATCTTCAGTCCGCCCTCTAAAAACATTCATTTCAATTATCGAGCAGTCTAGATGACTGACACAATGTTTGTGTGCATGAATGTAGATATGTACAGACATATTTTTTCCAAACTTACTGATTCTGCAAAATATTGATTATGCTTTCCCGTATGCACTTTTATCAGTCTTTCACTCACAAAATTGAGCATCGATTTGTGTTTATTCGCCACACATCGAACTTATTTTCATAATGATTTGATCAAAAATGCCTTTGTCTTTCAATTTTTGGCGCGTGGCTAGTTTTGTCAATTTAGCTATTTTTCCCCACCAAATATCGACTGTTAAAAATGCTAAAACTTAACAGAGATTAATTTAAATAAGCTAAACAATGGCAAATAATTAGCTAGAATTGCAGGCACCGGCAGAACTGAATAGTTTTCGGCTTTCGAGCATACAAAATAGCTATATCAGGTGGGAAAAATAGCTAAAGTGGCAACGCTGCCTGTGGTACACACTTCGGTTTGTATGAATGTATGCACTTTTGTTGCTGGACAATTCGGCTGACATGTTTCCGCAGTAGCATGCACCGAGTTGGTTAGATTGGCGTATATGGGTTCGGGTTCATCTATTTTCGTCCTCGTGGTTAGGTTCAGGGATTGGTTCACTGTAAACAAGAAAGAAAGTCGGTCAAGCCCGACTATAACATACTCTGTACCCTTACACTCGCATTTGCTCAGGAGTCAAACGGCCAGTTAACACCCCGCGCACAACGCGGTGCGCTCTCTAAGTTTCTCTCTCTCTCTCTCTTTCTCTCTCGCACTAAGATTGCCTGTGTTGAACGGTTAGGGTATGTTGCTGTGGTTGTTGGTGGGGGGTGGGTGGTGTTAACGCCGTTTTTTGCCCATAACTTGAGTATGGTTCATCCGATCTTTATCATTCCTTCAGCAAATCGATAAATAATTTTGATAACTAGATATCTATAGAAGGTACGAACCATCTATCATCAAAACTGTGGAAGATACACGTTTTTTCCAAATTGCGGGGCGGGAGGGTGCGTGTCAAAAATTGAAAATAAACTTGATCTGCCTGCAAGTATAAGAAATATATGTCCCATACATGTCAAACCTCTATCTCTTACCATCTCTGAGATCTCTTCGTTCATACGGACGGACAGACGGACAGACAGACAGACGGACAGACAGACAGACGGACATGGCTATATCGACTCGGCTGTTGATGCTGATCAAGAATATATATACTTTATAGGGTCGGAAATGATTCCTTCTCCCTGTTACATACTTTTGCACAAACTTAATATACTCTATGTACCTTCGGTACAGAGTATAAAAAAAGCCGGAATTCCGAGTTCGAACCGGTTCGGTTCAAAACCGGCTTGCAGCCCTGATATAAATCACTTTTGGCTGCATAAAAGTTATCGAATCTTGCTTTAAACGATTAGTTATCGACTTATGTGAGCATATGTGAGTTGCTAAGTTTCATAGTGTTTAATAATGCCAAAAGTTGTTTATAAACAAAATTTCCGAGAGGCCTGGCTGCAAAGCGGAGAATTCGAAAGTGGGACTCGCAAGGTTTCATCTGATTCCACCAAAGCCTACTGCTACATCTGCAAATCCACAATAGGAACAAAATATGGAAAATATTGATATGTTATCAGTGGATAACGTTTTGGGCGCAAAAAAAACAAAGACCTTGTACGAATATTAAATTACTTTGTCTGCTATGATATCGAAAAATACATCTTATAGAACGGCAGAGTTACTCTAATACAAATATTCCGGAGGTAACAGTCCGTTTGAAACACTATCTTTGTTTGCTATAAAACTTCTGTAACTGCCTTGGTCAAATGCAGAGGTTCAACGCGTATTCAGCCAGATGAACCTAGAGAAAACTAAGTTGCGTAACAGAATGCAGGTTAAGACGTTGAATGCTATGTTAAACATTGGGTTGGTCTTAAAATGTTTTATTATTATTTTTCTTAATACTCTTTTTAACTTCATAGATATGGATTACGTAGCCATGGCAAATGTTGGCACCAGTGTTGCCAAATCGGCTTTTTTCCCGTCATTTCTAGCCTTTTTTTAAACAGCGGGAGTTATGTTTTTTTTTTGTAAATGATTTCCGCTCTTTTCAGCTTTATTTTTATTTTCGAGTCAACTGCAAAACTTATAAGCAAATCGATAGTTTGTCATCTCTGTCAGTCATTTATCGACCCTAATTTACAGGTGTCAAACCATCGATGGTTTCAAAAATCGATTATTTCGATTTTCCCCCTGAACAAAATTTTGCAATGCAAAGTTGGAATGCCATTTTCGCTTGTATTTTGAAAAATAAGCAAATTTGTATTTTTAAATTTAAATCAACTTTAATATAATATATTCGCTTCAGTGCGTATTTCCGATTATATATGTACATTATATTAATATAAATAACAAACAAACTTATAAAATATATTAACAAAAGTTAATATTACCGCTTCAGTGCGTCTTTTTTAGGATATGAGATCCTTGACTTACATTATAAATATTACCGCTTCAGTGCGTTTTTTTTAGGATATGAGATCCTTGGCATAATAAATTCATATTTTTGTTGAGAAACATCAACATATAAACTATTCGTCTAACACCACCGTAACAACCGCTGAGTTTGCGTTTTCTTTTCTAAAAAATATGTAAATTAAAGTTTAAATCCATTAAAAATATGCACAAATGTTACAGACGCTTACCTTCTGCTTCTGACGCGTGAAAAAGTGCTAGAGAAGGAAAAAACTGATAGGTATGACACAAAAAGCGTGAAAAATCGATTGTGTCCCAAAAATAATCGAGAAAACAAAAACCCGAAAAATCGATTATTATCGATGGTGCCATCGATTGTTTTACACCTCTACCCTAATTGCCACTTCTAACGTTCAGGAAACAGTTATCTCAAAGTGCCAGCCAAGTTTACAGATCGTTTGACAAAAATGCCATAAGTTTTCAAACCAAAAAGTCGTAGTCTGGCTTTCTGCGCGCGGCGCACTTGCTTAACTTCTATGTTTTTATTCGGATCTTATTGTGGTTTTCAAAATAGATAGATATTGGGACTAACTTAATATATATTAGGTCACGAGGTTCAAACTAAAAAATTGTGGGTCTGACAGTTTTTCGCTGTAAAAAGGAGGAGGGGAAATTTTCAAAATCTGAAACCAACTTGATCATGGTAGTCTCCTACATGCAAAAATTGCATGTTCTATCTCTTATAGTCTCTGAGATCGACGCGTTCTTACAGTCAGACAGATGGACACAGGGATATGGCTAAATCGACTCGGCTGTTGATGCTGATCAATAATATATATATACTTTATAGGGTCGGCGATGCTTCCTTCTGGCTGCGACGTACATTTGCACAACTTCATGATTCGCTTTTACCCATTTTTAATGGGTACAGGGTATAAAAAATACAATTTTTGACTCAATGATGCAGAAATATTGGCTGTGTTCTATATTGTGTAAAATTTTTCATTTTCATGTTAATGAAAGAGCGTCATATCTCATTTATCCTGCAGTCAAAACATCATATTTTCGAATTTTTCTAGATTAGCTCCAAACTAAAAGAACTTTTATCTCTGTTTTAAATCCATTGAGTACTTTAAACGCGTTTTTCACAAAACTATTATTGTTTGAACTATGCCAGACTTGAAGTAAGCGACCGTACACAGTGTTTGTAAGTACCGGGGTACAAATTCTTAGATATATTCCTAGATCCATATTTTGTGCACATTTTACCCTACCTCTGTATTTTCATATTCGAGTATCTTTTACCTTACCTAGGTCTCAATTTTCATTTACCTTGTCAATAGGTAAGGTTTTAGGTATTTTTCGTAGGTGATTTTTTTGTCTCCGATTATATTATAGCCGAGATGCTGCCGTGCTCGCCATAATGAAAAGAAAAGTATTATGGACCTGTTTGTGGCTTTTTTCGTCCAGTCCGGCAAACATTTCGTGTTCAAAAACTATACTTCTTCTTCATCGCCATTCTCTCGTGCTCCCATATAAGCGTATCCGATCCACGCACATGAAATAATTGCTCCTATATTAGCTGAAGTTCATAGCAAATACCGACTTAGAGATATCCAAATGTTAAACAGTTACAAAAAATGTATCCAACTTTAGGAAATTAAAATGTTTCATTTGTAAACCTTATATTTGAATTTAAGCCCTTACAGTTAATATTTATTACTAATATAAATTGATGAACCATGCTTTTTAATTTAAAAGTACCTTTTTTTGTACCTTTACCTTTACCTAGGTACTGGAAATTCGGGATACCTTTTATCTTACCTACGTATATTTTTTGACATTTACCTTGTACCTTACCAAGGTATGAAAATTGGGTACCTTTCCAATCACTGACCGTACATACATATATTCTTCCCCAAAAATGGCTTATCATTTCAGCAATCTGTGTTGAGGCTATCTTCAGATCCAGTTCAGTATTTGAAATATCTGAAACTCAACAAAGACAAAAGCAAACTGTTAAATACAAATAGCATGGTTGTTTTAGCCAATTACTCTAAAGATACGTATTATGTTATATATAAAATTTCAGAGTTTCAATCCGAAGATAACAGATCTTGGCGAATGAGTACGTAAAGATGAGATGATGGGTTGTTTGCCGAAGTTAAAGATGTTACAATAAGATAGCACGATTTAATTAAAAAATGTCTTTTTTTTCTTGAGCGAGTGATGATTTTTTGATTGCATTGTAATTTTCAAATTACGAATGGAAAAAATTGTCGGACAAATGGACCCCGTGGTCGAAATCCACCTAGATTTTGCAACCAGGTGGTTTTTGTGCAATTAGTTGTCTCATGTAGGTTGATTATAAATTCGGGCAATTTCGCCACGGTCACACCGGAAGGGCTGGAAAGGTATAATACTAGGTTGGCAGCACCTCTGCGCTCGGTTGTTTATTTTTTTTTTTTTTTAAATTAAAGCAAGAATTTTACAGAGAAGGATAAGGGTTTTCTTATAGAACGATTTGTTACTATTATGGAAGATTAAGCCATAGGTCGAAAGCTAAGTTCACACAATCAAATAATTTGGACAAATTTTCATGAAAATTTGGCCATATGGGCCAAATTGTGGAACTTTTTGGCAATATTTGTTCAAATTATTTGAGTATTTGCGAACCATAGCTTAAGTTTCTAATTCTGTAAAATCTTTAATCATGGCTATTTTTATCAAAATTTTGCCAAATAATTTGGATGTGTAAACTTAGCTTAAGCAGTGAACTAGGGAATTCAGAATGTGCATTTGTGTTTTCAGCAATGTCTGCAGGTGTTCTTGTATATTAAAGGCACATCCAATATTTTCCATTCTTGGTTTACTTAATAACAATTCAGACTTTACTGTTTTAGCAGCAGTTGCATTTTGTTTTCAAATATTTTCCAGTGTGACCATATGCGCGCATACATAAAAATACTTTATATGGTTTGACATGTACATTGTTTTCAAAGCAATGAGGATGAAGTAGATTGCTACGATATTCATCTAGATGGTTAGCATTGAACATGAGCAAAGCAAATGCAGCAAATCCACCTAGATTTGCAAAAACAGCAACATTAGAAAACGGCCCTTAGTGGGGAAACCCTTTATAAAAACTCAATCTTCAAAAAGAAATAAGGGAAAAGGCTTTTAACCAAACCCCAAGTGGGTCTTAGGTTTGGGCCCAATTTGTTTAATTTTAAACATTTTAACAAAAATGTTATGTTGATTGCGTGTTGGGGCGGGCCAGACCAGCACTCAACTCTAGTACAAACAGAATATTATGCTGTACCGCAACTTAATCTAGGGGTATAATCCCCTTTTCAAGCTCTAATTACAGGAGCCGGGAAATCGATTATATCAATAATCTTAAATTAAAAGTAAACATATCTCCTGCTTGTTCCAATAACGCAATACGTTTTGAAACAGCACACCAAGGACCGCCAGCAGTCAGACTCACATACTTACATACGGACATGTGCATACATATGTACATACATATACACATACGAAATTTAACCACCAACCCATACAACACAGCTAAGCAAGAACAAATCTACGCGTTTCATTATATATGTATTTATATGTATGTATGTACATACTCACAAGATCTTCAATGAGGAAACAGCGTCGTTTCGCCGTCACGACGCGCCGTAAGAACCGAACTGGAGACTAACGAAAGTCAGCACAAAACACAACAGCAAATTTCTACCCTGAGCGAGCTACGCACACATTCAAAGCTTCTAAACTACGGCGAATTTATGTGCTGCTGCTGCGAACTGCGGCGCACATCTTGTTCAGTTTTTCAGCTGTCTGACTTGTGGTTGCCACACTGTTGCTCAATAGTGGTGCTAGTAATAAGAGCTAGATAAAAAAGCTATGTATGTATGTATTTATAAATATAAAATGAATTTCATTAAATTTCCCCGCTAAATGTTATGGGCTACCTGGAACTTGATAAAAAGAATCAAGCATTATTGCTTCTTTGCAATCACATCGACAACTGTTGAAACTGCTACCATCGATTTGAAACCGTAAAAAAACGGTTATTGGCAAATCCTTGAGTTTGAACAGCATTTTTAGACAATTTGCAATTGTGTTCCAATTCTTTCAAATAAATAATATAATAAAAAAAGCTTTGCACCTCAACAAAAGAATTGCCAAAACAAAGAACTCCATATAAAAAAAAGCCCACAAATCGTTTGACAGCAATGCCTTTTGGTGCTTTCTTTGTTGGCAATTCCCAATTAACACCTCAAGTAAATACCGCAAAAATACTACATATTCTGTATTTTGATCATCAATGATTGAGCGGAATTTTCAAAACATTGTGAGATTTCAACCAAATTTAAACTGGGTAAAAAAAGAGCACTAGCCAGTGGGACCATAGTATATGCATTCATTTTAAAATCTGGCCACACTGTTCCAAAACAAAAAGAATTGCCACTTTTAGTATTTTTGTTTCGGCAGTTCCTTGGTTTCAGTCAGTCATGAATTTAACACAGTACTGAAATCAGTCATAAATTGGCAGTTCCGACTTCTCAAATTTGGTACTGAGGCGTATAACTGCAGGGCTTACACCGGTATTTGTTTTTCAATATATTGCGTCATAGTGATTTCATCACAGATACTGAGATATTGCTCATCTTACACATCTTAAGAAAGTGCGAAATTATGGGGTAGCCATTTTAACTTCCACCCAAACATCTTTTGACGATATTGGAAGAGACATATTTAATAAAGCTGATATTTTTCATTATTCTGTTTTGAATGTTAATCGACTTAAATAAAGTTAAAGCTGTAATGTCACTTGTCTGATTTCTCATATGATAAATCTGGCAACCGTGCCATAGGGAGGCGTGCTATTCTCACATGCCGGAAAGAACATTTCAATTGCCTTAGGAAGTTATGATTTCGATGTAAAAAAAAACTCATAGGAGAAAGTCAGATAGGCTTTTCCGCTTAAAAACAAACAGAACATTTTTTGAGTTTCTCAGATTGGCAATTACACTTTCTGAGCGAATCATATAAGAAACTCAGACAAGTGAAATAACAGCTTAATCTTTATTTATGTCGATTCACATAGAAAAAACAAAAAATTCAATATGATGGGGTTTGGACTGTTGATCCGGAATCTCCGATATGAATAAACCGATCGTCATGAAAATCGGTGAGATTCCAATAGGTACCATCCAAAAAGCCTAAGGTAGAAACCATTTTTTTTTTATAGATATTGTACTCCAATGGAAAGTTTTGTTTTTTAGCTAACGCTTTAAAGAGAACTGTAATAGGGTTTTGTATCATCGGTTTTATGCCAGGGTTTCTCAAATATCTGTAACTTTTGGTTGGTTGAGTTCGACAGAAGTTATAGCGAACTAAGTGGAAGCACAAAACAACCTAACTTGAAAATGGAAATTTCAAAAATTAATAAAAAAAAAATTTCACCACAAGAAGTTTTTTTCATAAATTTTGTCGTGCTTTAAGAGCCTAAATTTATCGCAAACGAGAGAATTCCATGAATTCGGTACGCCATGTGAACATTGTACGCCATTAGTCAGGTTAAGAAATGTTCAATAGCCATCCTTTATGTTAATTAACAGAGTATTACCATCAATGTTATCATATTAATACATGTATATACTTTATGATATCGGAGATGCTTCCTTCTGCCTGTTACATACATTTGCACGAATTGAGTAAAACCTTTTTACTCTACCAATAAAGGGGTATAAAAATGGGTGTCGTCCATTAGCCAGTTTGTTAAGTTAGAGCTTGATTTCAATAACTCTGTTGAAATTATTGAACATTTTTGTTTTCTGTATTTTAAATTTTTTTCCTTTGCTACGCAACAGAGACTCTTGCGAGTGATTCTTGTTTCTTTGAACTTTTGGAACTAAAAAAGGCGTTTCCCTACCTGTGAACTCCTATTTAAATTTTAACTACTTTTTAAAATAAGTAAAGAAATTGGGTCGCTTTTGGGTATTGTTATTTACGTGCTTTTATTGATAAATAATTCTGTCAGTTCTCTTAACAACTCTACATCGCAAATTGTTCCAGTAATTTCACAAATAGTTCACTTAAGCAAGTAAAAAAAATTATAAATTTGTGTCCTATAAAACCTACTTTACTACTCATTATACCCTTGTAGAGGGTATATTAAAATTGTCGAGATGTTTGTAGCGCATAGAAGGAAGCATCTCCGACCACACAAAGTATATATATTCTTGATCAGCATGACGAGCTGAGTTGATATAGCCATGTCCGTCTGTTTCTATGCTATCTCCTCCGTCAGTTTTAAAGCTATCTTAAGCTTAACCAAACTTTGCACGAAGTCTTTTGGTGCAAATACGCTGCACATTTGTTGGAACCGGCCGGATCGGATGACTATAGCATATAGCTGCCATAGGAACCATCGGTCGAAAATGTTGTTTTAGTGAGAAAATCTTGTTTATCTTCAACGCAAACGTCCCCAAACCTCGTATTTATAAGTTTTCTATGCTTTCACATAATTCCACCTAGTTTAATAGGACAAATATATAGTATAGCTGCCATAGAAATTGGGTGTAAAAAATGTAAATAGGAGGCCTTGTCAAAAATATGTACACTTGGCCGAATATACATATTTGTGTCAGTGGCTTCAGGCTACTAATTTATATAAATTATACAAGCTACAAGGGTATATAAACTTCGGTCGAGCCGAAGTTAGCTTTCCTCTATTTTTTTCACATGATATTGAATTTATTTTAATGATTTTATTTTTAACAATTATCAAAAATACGTGCATTAAGTTAGCCGATTGAAATAAATTTCATAATTTTGCATTTTTCCTTTAATATGTAGCCAACGATATAGGCTTGAAAGTAGCTAAACTGCCAGCACTAGCGCCATGAACCAGGTGGCAGCGCCACAGCGTGGGTATGGTTACATCCACGCTCAATTGTAGCTCGCATTTGCTGGAAGGCAGCGACTCCCGCATTCTGCAGCCAACGCTAGATGTAAATGTGAATTTTTTTTTTTTTTTGTGTTTTCATTGCTGTGTGTTTGATTTGTGATTTGAGAAAAACATGTGATGTATTTGTGAAATATTAATGTTAAGCATAAGTGACGAAGAAGCAGAAGTGTCAACCGAGGATTGAATGATTGTTGTTGCTCCTATCGCTGCGGACCCTGCAGATGACTTGCTTGGCAAAGTTGTTGTTTGGTGCGAAACGGTGAGTAGTGCTATGTACAAACTCACATGCATACAAGCGAATGTATATATAATATATGTATGTACATATATGTTCATGTGCGTATGTAGATATGTATGTAGTTAGGGGTAACTTCTATCTACCGGGCTCCTACTTACCGCACAAAGCTTTGCCAAAAAGCTTTAATTACCTGCTTAAGCACCATGGAAAAAATATGTATGTAATAACTAATCTGTGAAACTTCAAATGTTATATGGAATTATATTTCTGGCAGTATTTGTAATCAGAATATTACTGAAAATGTAAAAACTGGCGAACAGACCTTTATTATGTTTTATGCCTGTAATCATAGTACTAGTACCGGACCAAAGAAGATAACAAAAAGCCTGGTCGTCTAGAACTTGTATGAACTTAACTTAACAAACCTTCAAACTGGACGTCCATTGTAATGTACATGATACGATCTAAACAATTCCTTCAGATCCAGTGCACTTGACCATCATCCATCAAAGAAGGGTCTCTAAACTGACGGCAACAAGTCAAAAGCATTGCAATTGCAGCTAAATGAAAATGTACTTATGTATGTACATACATGCCCACCATAACTCGCACGGGCCAAATTGGAGGATCTTTCCCATTACACGAGTTGAATCCTTGCCGAGGTCAAGTTACGCTATTGTGCTACTCAGCGGCACGCTGCATTTTGAACGACGCTGGACGACGTCGCTCGATTTCAGAAGTGCAATGCTTACAATGACGCTTTTTTTTGTTCTCTTTCTCCTGAAATCTAGTTCAGAGCGTAAATCATGTAAAATGAATATGTTCGACGCTTCGAAAAAAAAGGAATCCCCTACAAACAGTAAAATAAGATCGAAGAATTGGTTTGTTGATCCATTATACGACTATCGGACGTGCCTCAAACATTAATCAAATGGAATAAATTTACATTTCAAAGAGTGCTACGAAGTTAGTGTTGGGAAAACAATTTATAGCGCTATCGATAGAGTCCACTATCGATGCTCAAACTATCGATAGTGTTCACTATCTATGATTTTACAACACTACTAGGAAATGATCAGAGATTGAGTAAAGAAGAGAGGCGACACGCACACTACAAAATATTGCGTAACATTGTACGCTTGTGTGTAAAGCACGGCGGGGAGGGGACAGAAAAAATATGTCTGACACCCACTGATGCGCATGACTTCGGCCCCCAGTGGCTATGCGCTCGCCGGGTCCGGTGGAAAGCTGTAATGCTCAAACGCTTTTTACGGCAGTTCAAACACAAAACTAAAAATTTCTCCAAAACTTCAAAAAAAAAACTGTGCCAATATTTTGTGTTTTTGTTTTCGTTTGTCTTGTATCCAGCAACATGAACTATATCCACAGTTTCTTATCGATGTTTGGACTATCGCTAGTGTTTGAGGATTGAAAAAACAGCTGACATACAGGACAGGAATACGTTGCTTACAATTATTTTAGATGTGATTAGCGAAAATGCTGGTTGCAGAACAAAAAATAATTATGGAGTATTTCCAACCTGCATAAATTCAAAAAAACATTTTCTAATCTACTCTACATATAAAACAGTTTGTCCTGACTGACTGACTGATTCACAAACGGTAAGAGATAAAAGGCTGAAATTGGGACAGGAGTTTCCTTTAGTGGTGAAAGTGCGTACTAAGACGGGGTTTTGGAAAATTCCAACCGGAAAAGTCGTAAAAGCGTTTTCATATGATTGACTTGAAATTTGGTGTGTAAGCATTGTACGCCAAATAATTCGACACGTGTTTTTCCGATTTTGGAAAATCCGCCCACGAGGAAAATGGCCGGAAAATTCTATTTGAAAAAAATTATTTTTCATCCGATTAGCTTGAAACTCGGTTTGTAAGGATAGAATAAGAAATAATTTGAAATGTGACTTTCCAATGTTGGAAAATCCGCCCCCGGTCGTAAACATTCCCGGAAAATTCTGTAGGCAAAAAGTTATTTTTCATCCGATTGGCTTGAAACTCGGTTTGTAAGGATAGAATACGAAATAAATTTAAATGTGATTTTCCATTGTCGAAAAATCCGCCCACACGGTGTGAAAATGCCTGGAAAATTCTGTATGCAAAAAACTATTTTTCATCCGATTGGCTTAAAACTCGGTTTGTAACGATAGAATACGGAATAATTTGATATGTAATTTTCCAATGTCGGAAAATCCACCAGGCATGAAAATTCCCAGAAAATTCTGCATGCAAAAACAATTTTCATCCGATTGGCTCGGTTTGAACATATAGAATACGAAATAAATTGAAATGGGGCGGTAACGATAACGAAAACAATAACGATAATACTGATGGCGACGCAGCGAAGCGCGACGGGTTATATGCTAGTATATTATAATTTAATTAATTATTGTTGCACACCAGCAGATTTAATTTTTCCCAAGAACTCGGCCGACTGCAGATCGACAAAATCCTTAATCTTTTTTGGACTCTACAATATTTAGGATAATCCTGTGGGCCAATCAACCATGGACATGTTCGCATCATATAATTGCGCAGATAACAACATGATGCATCATGCTTGCCTCCGGATTATAAACACAGTCCAATATGGCAGCTACCAGAAGTAGTCATCCGATCTGGAATCAGCTAGTCATGCTGATCAGGAATATATATACTGTATGTGGTCGAAGATGATTCCTTCTATGCGTTGCAAACTTTTGGCCAAAATTATAATACACTTATTAGGTGTATAACTAGGCACATGGAAGTTATCTATCCGCTATATATTTTTACAATATATTTTATTTCAAACAATTAACAGTGCTTACGAAACAAATTTGTGGGACGGCCAAATAAATCTCTATGCCAAGGGCTAAAGAGTAACTTAAACGAAAAAAGTGATAAATACCGGTTTCAAGGAAAGCATATTTTTCATAAGGTTTTAAAAAAAACCTATGCAATCTTCAAATAAAATCTTTGTTTAATCCGTGACACAGCATGCGAAATTCTTGCATTTGACGAAAGAGAAAACCCGAAACAGTACCTTTGAACTATATTAGAAACTGACCACGATTACTGTGGCTTTGAGTAGCAGCATTTTTAAAAAGAAGAAGAATATTAAGACTTAATGGGAGTATATATCGTCAATACGAAACGATTCTGACTGACTCCAATTCAAGTCTTATTATTCCGCACGAGGTGATCTTTGAATAACATTTTGCATTGCACTTGGTACCCACCACAACTGTGAAAGCGTCTTGGTTCACTGAGACCATTAACTGACAGTGACGCCAACAAAAAATTCGGTCAACAAAGTAGAAGTCAACAAGCTTCTGACTTTGGATGACTGTGGATGCACTTGATCCAAAAGTTTTGCGGGTTCTAACCCTATAGTAAACGCCTCCCGATTTTTAGAAGATTTGCGGCCCTGCAGAACACCTAATAGTTAACTTTGACCCGCAAACTAAAAGTATCTCTCTACATAAAACTCTGAATGGCGAGAGATAGAAAGGTGAAATTTTGACAGTTTCCGTTTGTTTTGAAAGTGGTCACTAAGGCCCCTAGCACACTGCCAGCGGAGCGGCGCGAAGCATATCTGCTTTGGAAAATCAAACGCACAGAGCAAATAGCGAGCACGCACACTCAGCTTGCTCTGCTCTTCTCCGCTCTCTGTGTGCAGGTGTCCTAAGTCCCCCGCCAAAGTGAGAAAAATGGCGAAAATAGTTTTTGTGTGATATTTGTTTTTGTCCGTCTGACTTTAACCATGGTTTGTAAGCAAAGTATGCGAAATAATTAGACAAGCATTTTTCCGATTGTTGAAAATTCGCCCACAAGGAAAATTGTGCATGCAAAAAACTATTTTTCTTCAGATTTATTTTAAGCTCGGTTTGTAAGAATAGTATTCGAATTGAATTAAGCTTACAAAATAATAAAAATTTGGCGAGTCCATCCCCCGCTGAGTCCAAAAATTGAGTCCACATATTTTTTAGTGGTGTCGCTTTCGAACTCCCCAAAATTGTTGCGAAACTGATAATATTCATAGTCCAGTCAAATTAGGTAAAAAAAAGGGGTCAACCTCGGAATTTGAGATAATAAGCTGGAAACTTCTGTACACCTTTGTTTTGGCGTTCTAAACGTTGTGCCAAAAGTCACATAAAATCTCGCGTGCGTGTCGTTAGTTATTCAAGGTCAAAGGTCACAAAAATCAGTTCAGCGATTATCTCCGTTTCTATAGCTCCAATGATGTAAACACCTATAAAAAAATAGTAGAGCAGCAAATTTGCGACAAATTTCGTCTACACATTTTTTTCATACGCCCAACCGTTTTTGAGATAGAGGGCAGAGAGTCCGCAGTAGTCAGCCATAATCCCAGTAATGCAAGGTCAACCGTGAATCTCAGTGAATAATACCAGGATACAGTTATTAAAGCCGATCTTCACTCATTGATTCAAACCAACTTTTTCTAAAGTAAATTGGCCCGCTGATCACGGCAAAGCGGCATGAAACCAAATTCTATGGGCTAGTTATCGAGATATTATCGGTAATCGTGTTTTTCGACTTATCGAAAGTGGTCTTCACCTTAACTCTCATAACTTTGTTATTTTTTTAACCGATTTTAAAGTTCTAAAAAAATCTTAACAGAAAAAACTTGGACAAAAGTTTTGTTCTCAAATAAAAATTTGCTAGGGCGATTGCTGTTGATGCAATCGGCTCAGCTGCAGAAAAAAAACATTTTTTCCAAAATCTAAAAATTTAACGTATTTAAAATGCCTGTAGATGTATAATGAAACAATATTATCAGATTTTTGTTAATTGGACAGTGAAACCCATGAAATTTACTTTAATAAAAGTCCTCAAAAGCAAAAATCGGACATGAAATGGCTATTTTATTCAAGTTTTCTGTAAATGCTAAAATAATTTTGAAACTTGTCAGTCAGCCTTTTTTCACCATAAAGTTTTTCACCAAAAAGTATTATTAGATAAATATATTAGATATATGCAAAATGATATTAAATATAATGAATAATACTAATGATTTATTATTTATGATATTTGAATGATTTAATAACTTTATACCTGGTATTATTCACTGAGATTCACGGTTGACCTTGCATTACTGGGATTATGGCTGACTACTGCGGGCTCTCTGCCCTCTATCTCAAAAACGGTTGGGTGTATGAAAAAAATGTGTAGACGAAATTTGTCGCAAATTTGCTGCTCTACAATTTTTTACCACCATTGGAGCTATAGGAACGGAGATAATCGCTGAAAACTGATTTTTGTGACCTTTGACCTTGAATAACTAACGACGCGCACACGAGATTTTATGTGACTCTTGGCACAACTTTTAGAACGCCAAAACAAAGGTGTACGGAAGTTTGCAGCTTATCTCAAATTCCAGGTGAAACCCTAATTTGACTGGAAAGTATTAAGACGCTATCATTGAAAACCAAAAAGGGTTTCTCACTAAAACTACTTTTCCGACTGATCGTTTCTATGTCAGCTATATGGTATAGTCGTCCGATCCGGTCGGTTCCGACAAACGTACAGCGTATTTGTATTAAAAGACTTCGTGCAAAGTTTGGTCACGATAGCTTTAAAACTGACGGAGGAGATAGCATAGAAACAGACGGACGGACAGATGGACATGGCTATATCAACTTAGCTCGTCATGCTGATCAAGGATATATATACTTTATGTGGTCGCAGATGCTTCCTTCTATGCGTTACCAACATCTGGACAATTTTAATATACCCTTTACAAGGGTATAAAAATGAAGGGTTTCAAGTTCTTGCAAATTTATTAAGTTTGAATGTTTTATTGTTCGCGTAGAAGACATAGTTAACATTCAATCTATGCTATTTAAGGGCCACTATGACCTGTAGAATTTGTTCTGTGCCTGGT